>JADRCO010002175.1:0-14854 GCA_021464525.1 Rhizophagus sp. LPA8_4_AMF | reverse complement strand
GTTTAAATTATATGTAAATATTATATAAATAAGTAATAATAGAATTAAATAAATAGCTTACTCCCTATATATTAAATAATTTTTTAAATAAAGAATTTAGTTAGTTTAAATTATATGTAAATATTATAACAATAAGTAATAATAGAATTAAATAAATAACTCATAACTTACCAACTAAAATAAATTACAAAATAATTTTTTAAATAAAGAATTTAGTTGGTTTAATTTTTGTAAATACTAATAGAAATATTGATATCTATAACTTACACCCTAGTGTTATAAATTAATTTTAGTTAAACGTAATATAATACAAAAGTATTTATTGTAATTTAAATATATTACTTACAATCTAGTTATTTAAATTAAGAATATAATTAGTTAAGTTGTATAAAATATTAAACAAATAAATATGATTTTAAATATTATTACTTACTATCTGTAATTATTAAATAGTATTTAAGTAAAGAATTTAGTTATTTGAATATTATGAACAAAGAATTAAAGATTTAAATAACTAGTAATGACTTACAGACTATTGTATTATTAATCGTTAGACAAATTATTTAATTACATGAATTATAATAAAAATGATAAGTAATCTCATTATTATTTAACTATAAGTTAGCCTATTAACTTACGAGCTAAATTATTTAACAAATGCAATTGGTATAGTTAGTTTAAATTATATTTGTATATTATATAAAGTATAATTATTTATGGTATTTAAATATATTTACAAATAAAAATATACCTTTAGATTCCTTGATATTATTTTCTTCAAATTCTTCAGAGTCACTTCTTTTGAATTCTTCAATACTATCGGAAACTAGTTTATTATATTGCAAATTTAAAATTTTAGAATTTTAATTGTATTAAATGTTTATACTATGCATATGATTATTACCTTTATTATTACTGAGAGCCATTACTATATAGTTATATTAAAATTTACTGACTGGAAAAAATGTAAATATCTTTTTTTTTATTATTAAACGCCTTTATTAGTATGGGTATATATGGGAATAATATTTATGCAAAATATATTATGTTGCAAAAGCATTAATCATACATTGCAGTATGACAAATAAATTTTGCATATTCGGAATAGCCGGAATGTATGTCAATCATTATCAAGCCTCGTTGTTGTACATTAAAAGTAGGTAGTAAGCTATTCAGTACAAGTACGATTTTGCAAATCTGTAGTTAAACTATAAAAACACGTGAGCATGAAAAATATCATCAGAAAAATTACAGGCATGAATATATCATCAAAAAAATCATTGGCGACCAATTAGTAAACATGAGATAAAGTTGCAAATTAACTCTACTCTGAGGAGTATAACCTTTCACAATTGAGTCTACGGAAAACGTGGAGTATAATTATACTATAATAATTATGCTAATTTTACTATTCTATATTATGGTAATAAAAAAAAATTAATTCGCAATTCACCGATCATGTGTAGCATGTGCATATAACCATATATTTGATTTCGGGTTAATAACTCATATTCTACGTGAATCTGAAGAAACCCGTAGTGTTTCTGCATTTGTTAAAGCTAGTTTCGTTATAAGTTACCAACTTTACATATTAAATAATAATTACATAAAATATACTAAAAGTTATTGGTTAAAAAATCGTATAAATATCTGTCGTACTTAGGTCAAAATAACGCGAACTAGCAGTTATGCTAGTTTCTTGTGGAATAATTGAACCCCGCTTACATCATGGGCCATTTTCACGAAATTGGTGGTTTATTACAACGATAAATAGTAATAATGATATAGAAATAATGTATCCTATTCGGATTTGTATGAAAACACAAGTAGAAATAAATGGAAAAAAAATTATTATGCGTATTTTAGTGGGAAACAAGTTTGATTTAAACCAACCTGGTTATACTTGTCAATGTTTTCAAAACTCAAACAAAAATTTCGGGTTCAATGGTTATGGGCTTTGATAATGAATCAATATTTACTGAATTATTACAAGATATAGAATTCCGCCCTTATTCTATTAGTATAGCAGATAAACTGAGTGTTATGGTTTTTTGATTAATGTACTTCTAAAAAAGAAAGTTGGATGGGTGCTGGAGAAGGATATATGCCTTCCTTTATTCATATTTTTAGAAAAGAGCATTGTATTTTTGTTCAAAAATTTATAAGAAACAATTCCATAGTAGAAGTATGGAATATTAATGCTAAAATTTCACATTATGAAGGTAGTTCACCTGTGGAAGTTTAGCAAAAAATTGTAATTTTGAGAAAATTCTAAGGTACACAATTATTTGGGCTTGAGCATGCATATACGCAATCTGCACTGCGATGATTATATATTACAAAGTGTTAACCATCTCAATGGAACTGATTTATGTCGTCTTACATTAAAAATTATTACAATTCATATAAAAACAGCATAAATTTTTGACACGATCTTTAGATTCCGCAGAT
Organism: Rhizophagus sp. LPA8_4_AMF; assembly: GCA_021464525.1. NCBI lineage: Eukaryota > Fungi > Glomeromycota > Glomeromycetes > Glomerales > Glomeraceae > Rhizophagus > Rhizophagus sp. LPA8_4_AMF. The sequence continues at coordinate 12,403 of JADRCO010002175.1, read as the reverse complement.
GATAAAAATGCCTTGAAGAATCTCTTTTAACTAGGCTTTATAAATTACTTTCTGAAATTTCTCGTATATATTATTTAACAAGGTTGAAACCTTCCATTATTAAAGTAAAAAAGCAAGAGAAATCACGGATCTGAAAGCCATTGATCCTCCTAACAACTTTTAAAAATAATTTGAAAGAAATAATTCAAGAAAAACATTATGCAATAATATAACGTTAAAGCATCCGTATAATATTTACCTTTTACATATACAAATACCGAGTGATCTTGTGATACGTTTTTCATCCAATAATCCTTCCTGAGATGGAATACAAAAAGTTACATTAAGGATGAAACTCTGTTTAATCTTCGTAAAAATAGTAGTGACGAAATAATATTGAATGAATTTTTAAATTATGTGAACTTTCACCTAAATCGGGTGTAAAGTATTTAACACTTATATAAGAATAAAATATACTTTATTAACTTAACATAAAATATTAACAAATGAGTAATTTATCTTAATAAGAAAAACAAAAAGTCTAAATAATACAAAAATATTAAGAATATTCCAGATTACAACATATCGATTTTTTATATCAGCACAAATCACGTATTACACTCATATTTTGCTGATTTAGTATACCATTTAAATGCTTTCTCATAATCTAGTGCTACTCCTTCACCATATTCATAACAATATCCTAAGTTACTTTGACCACTAGTACTTCCATTATTAGCTGATTTATTATACCATTTAAACGCCTTATTAATATCTTTATCTGTTCCAATTCCATCTCTATAACAAGTTCCTAAATTATTTTGACCTTCAGCGCAACCATTATCAGCTAATTTGGAATAACATTCAAATGCTTTTTTATAATTTTGTTTTGTTCCTATTCCATAACGATAACATTTTCCTAAATTATTTAAACCTTTAACACTTTTATTAGCTGATTTTTCATACCATTCAAATGCTTTTTTATAATTTTGTTCAATTCCTCTTCCATAATAATAACATTCTCCTATATTATTTTTACCTTCAGCACATTCATTAGCAGCTGAATTAGAATACCATTCAAATGCTTTTTTATAATTTTGTTCTATTCCTCTTCCATAATAATAACATTCTCCTAAATTATTTTGACCTTCACCACATTCATAATCTGCTGATAAAGCAAACCATTCAAACGCCTTATAATAATCTTGTTTTGTTCCTTTCCCATTATAATAACATTCTCCTAAATTATTTTGACCCTTAGGGAATCCAATATTTGCCGATTTAGAAAACCATTCAAATGCCTTTTCATAATCTTGTCTTATTCCTCTTCCATAATAATAACATTCTCCTAAATTATTTTGACCATCAGGAAATTCATAATTGGCCGATTCAAAAAATAATTCAAATGCTTCATTATAATCTTTTTTTACTCCTAATCCATAATAAAAACATTCTCCTAAATTATTTAAACTTTTAATGCATCCATTATTAACTGATGCTAAAAACCATTCAAATGCTTTTCTATAATTTTGAAAAGTTCCGAATCCATAATAATAACATTCTCCTAAATTATTCTGACCATCAGCACATCCATTATTAGCTGATTTAAGGTACCATTTAAATGCTTTTTTATGATCCTGTAATATTCCTCTTCCATAAAAATAACATTCACCTAAATTATTTTGACCATCAGCACATTCATTACTAGCTGACTTAGCGAACCATTTAAATGCCTTACTAAAATCATGCGTTGTTCCTCTTCCGTTAGAATAACATTCTCCTAAACTATTTTGACCATCAGCATATCCATTATTAGCTGATTTCTGGTACCATTTAAATGCTTGATTAAAATCTTGGGTTGTACCTATTCCATAATAATAACAACCTCCTAAATAATTTTGACCTTTAGAATATCCATTATCGGCCGATTTAAAATACCATTCAAATGCTTTTTCACAATCTTGTGGTACACCTTTCCCATATCCATAACAATAACCTAAATTAAATTGAGCAATTGAATCACCTTTTCTAGCAGATTTTAAATAATTAATTACAACATCACTCATATATTTTAAGTTTATCATATCTAAAATAATATCTTCATAATAAAATAATGATAATAAATATTTTCCAATAATATTATTAATATATTTAAATATATCAATATCATTAATAATTTCTTCCAATGAATTTAAATTTTTAATATTTTGATTTAAAAATTCTTTATCATTAAAAATTAATAAATATAATTCAAATGACTTATCTTTATTTATATTACAACCAATACCATATTGATAAAAAAATCCAATAATACTTGAAAACCAAATTTCTTTTTTTTTATGATTTTCCATTAATTCTAAAATTGTTTCACTATCTTTTTCAAGATTATTTATCCATTCAATTAAATCATCTTGGTATTTGTTATTAAGTTCTTTTATATTAATAATTTCTTGATAAAAATCTTTTGAAAATTTTTTTAAGAAATTTTCATCATCGAAAATAATTGTGGTTTGTTCAACATTTGACGCCATTTCTTAATAAAATACTATTTTTTTTTAAAAAAAAAAAAGTTTTACGAAAGAAAATGTGGCGCTAATAAAAATAAAATTGCAAATCACTAGCCAAATTAAAAAAGACCGGAAATAAATTCAGCCAGAATTTAGATCAACAACTCGCATAGCCACAGGTCCTCGTTATCGATATGATCATATGATCGACAAATCATTCGTTGTTTAAATTTAAAATGAAAATTATGAAATTGAATTGGATTTTCCAGACGTCCATTTTGATTTAAATAGCGTCGAATGCAATATTCACCATATGAAGTAAAAATATTATAAAAATATTTTTCATATTTTATGACTTTTTGTTCGTTCATTCAATAAAATTGTTTTCATGATCATGATTTTTTTTTTTGTTATTCATTATCACTTCTGTTTTTCAACTATTGCAAGACATTCATTGTTTACTTTAGAAAACTATTTTTTTGCATAATGAATTCCTTAATCTATTATCAGCCTTTTCAATTGCAGCGATAATAAGTACCACTTATCTAATCGGCGGCTATTATAATGTATAAAAATAATTAATTAAAAAAAAAAATTAATTGCGAGAGCTAAGGGAAAAAAGAGTTTAATAATAACGCGATTGCAATTGATCGGTAGTAAAATGAAGATTATATATTTTAAGGGAGTAATTAACTGCGGTAGCATTATTTTTTTATCGTAACAATTAAAGCGATTAATTTGAAATTTATCATTATATTCACCCAAAAAATTTATTATTTCAGGAAATCTCTTTTATAGATTTATATACGACGTACTAAGAATATTCGATAAACACAAAATTTGATATTTACGATATCTATTTTGCAATTACCATATAAAATAAGTTCACACTTTTTAAATTAAAGCTAAAACACGAACTCCACCTTTTATTGTTAAAATAATACCGTTTCTACAAAATCGTGGCGACTTTGATCAGTAAAAATTCGGGTTTAGACGTTTATTCTCTTATTTTGATTTAATTCTTGTTTATTAAAGGTAGCGTTCGTGCACTAAGTTTGATGATCACTTGAAAATATTTGGTACATTTTTATTATAGCAATAAAAAAATTTCATATAAGTAAAATGTAGTCATCACATAAATTGTTTAAAGTGATTTCGAGAAATACACTTTGTTATCATTTTATTGTATATTGACCATTTCGATATTTTTACTATCTCTTACGCAATATAGCAGTACTATAGCTACTGTAATTAATATGAGCGTAAACAAGTTGATTCTGTTATGACAATAACACGCAATAAACATCCCGATTGCCAGAATATTATTTTTTGAACCCGAACAATTTGAACAAGTTAGTCCAGATGGTAAATGTTATAAAATATGTTTCTTGCAGACATGAATGTAAATATAAATATTATTTTATATAACTGAAACCAACAGTTACAATTGTTTGCTAGTTATTATAATCGTTAGTATAATAAAGTTTAAATGATAGTTTATGTAAAGTTAAAATTAACTTTTGTATGGAATACGCATTTGATGTCTAGTAATAAATGTATGTATATCTTTGTCTTTTAACAAGTTGAAACTATTTCAACAACGTTGATTTTTGCTTTAATTATAATTCTGTCAGTTAAATCGGCATCACCGATTATGGAAACTATCACTATTAATTTTCTACACACGAGTAGAGTTAGAATACACTTTCTTATTTATGTTTAGAAAAAATTTAGCTTTGATGAATTACTTTCACATTCTTTTTTTGTACTTCGAATATCGAAAACGCTTAAAGTCAAAAAATGTAACGTGATTTGTCTTACTTCGACTTTTTTGGTTTATTCTTAAATTCCTTATAAATTTATGGTTTGTCTTTTCTTTAGTCATTGTTTTAAAATGTCCGTTTTTGATTAGTTATTTTTACGACATTTACATGATTTTTTCATTTATTCATACTATCAGATTTTCAAATCTTTTATCGATCAAAATTGATTGTTTAAAGTTAATATTAAATCATATTGTAGGATACAACACTATCTTTTTTTGGAAAGAATTAAAAATTGTTTCGTTAAAGTTATATCATACAACAAGTAAAATTTATAATGTATCATTAAATTCGATGAAGTTTTTATATAATATTGCCAAAATGAAAAATGTTAATATTTGTGCGGCTAACAATCGAAAAATCTCTTTATCCTATCATAATTTCAAAGAATTTAAAGTGTTTATAAAATATTTTATATTTAAATTCATTCTTATAAATTGATATTTTATTAATTTTATATGGACCATGACATTTATTACGAAATATTTTAGGGAGCAAAAATCTTACGTCACACTTAATAAAAAGACATGTGATCTAATATCGTACATAATTTAATTGGTTGCACTATATCTTACATGAGGCGAGGGTAATAAAAGGCTATTACGTAATATATGTCACGGCTCTAACTTACAGGATATAAAATAAATATAGTTATAGATATAAAAAGGAATGTTACTTATAATATACTATACATGAAACCCGAAATTAAAATCCAAAGTCAAAACAGAAAAAATTACGTCATATCACATGATTTCAAATAATCGATCATAATATAAAATTTAACTTCGCCAAATCTATCTAATACTATCAAGCTAATTCATTTAATCTACTGGAAGAACACAAGAAGTCTAAACTAACAGTCTTTATAACTAATATTCGATTTTATATTATTTCCTAATTATAGAAATCATGTGATATGGTGTAATTTAAACCATTTCGACTCTGGGAAGCTTCAAGTCAAATTAATTTTTCTCTTTAGTAAAATATAATATTGGTTTCACGTATAGTTTGAAAGTTGTTCATAGTTATTAACATTCTCTAGCATTGTCGCTGAAGAATGGTCTCTAATTCAAAATCATCATAGAAGTGGTTTCTAGCTCAAAACCATGAGGTGTGTTTGCATCATATGCTTGTAAAGCATTTGATAATTCTTTCTGAGGATCATTTAATAATTCAAATCTATCATCTGTTTGATGAATATTTTCTAAATCAAAACCATTATATGGTTGATTTGTTAATTCATAACTATCATACGTTTGTAAAGTAGGTAATAATTCATTATATAGTTTCTCAGGATTTTCTGCTATTTCAAAATTATCATATGATTGATAAATGTATGATAATTCGTTATCTGTTAATTGAAAATTATCACTAGTTTGTTGAAAAATATTTTCCAACCCAAATCTGTTATATAGTTGCTGTGCCAATCCAAAATTGTCATATGTTTGACAATCATTTGCTAATCCAAAATCATTATTTGTTTGAAGAGTGTCTGCAATTTTAAAATTGTTATATGTTTCTTGTGAAGTATTGGCTAATTTAATTCCTTCATATATATGAGATGTATCAAAATTAGGGTTAAGGTTAGAGGTAGGTAGAATATATACTTGATCCTCAAGTAATAAGTATTGTTGATCATTGACTAAATTCAGGGATGAAATAGAATCACAATCCTGTACCAAGTTTGATGGTGTAGGATTCGTTGAAGATGGGAGAATGAATTGTAATAGACCTGGGGATGTTTCTGTTTGGAATGAATGAGATGACATATATGGTTCTTCTACGTTCTCAGTTTTTTGAGTTTTTCGTACTTTTCTTATAAATTTATAATTCTTATAAATTTCTTTGTGCTTTTTATTAGCAATTCTCGCGAGAGCGTGGAATACATTTTTTGTTTCATCATCTACATTATTCCATCGTTCGGATATTTCCTTTGAAATTTTTTCTGCTTTTTTTTCTCTAGCCGGTCTATCCTTGAATTCAGGACTATTCATTAAATCCCTCCTATATAAAAAAAATGCATTTAAAGGACGTGGAGGTATTTTAATTTTGTTTTTCAGCACATATTCATGCCGCCGAGTCGTTTCTGAATTGACCGCCAACGTATTTACATCACAATTAAGTAGATGTTTATATTCATTAACGATTTGCTCATCCGATTTATTGGGGTCAGGTGGATATTTTTTTTTATTCTTGTTACTTTTTCGTGGTTGGTTAAGTTTATTCATAGTTAATGAAAATGTATTTTAATGCAAAACTGTTCTTTTTATAATAATCTCTCCTTCTGATTGACTTATTTGCATCTTGTTGAATGTTAATCCATTAATGGCGCAGTATGTCATTGTTTGTTCAAAATGTGAGTCATTAATGGCGCAGTTTGTTATTATTAAAATAGTCAATCATGTAACACGATGTAAATATTTCATGTTCCGGCATGTCCGCTTTCTTATTAATCATAAATTGACCCTGACCACATGATGGGTTACAAACATACAAAACAATTACTCAATTACTTTAATTACGTGGCAAAAAATTTTAATATGTAAAAAAAGTAAAAAGAAATTCGGAAATGATCGTCGGGTTTAAAAAAAAACAAGATTCCAATATATTCAGTGATACAATTACCCTGTAAGGTACAATGTTGCCGCAGTTGTAGATCACATGCCGAGTACCCGTTTATCTAAAAAAAGATCATTGTTTATAACTCCACTTTTATTACTTTTATATTATATAATAAAATTAAATATAATTAATATAATTATAGATATTATAGATAGATTGATTATTATTTATACATATGAATAAAGTAATACTAAATTTAATTATTTATTTTCTTTATAATATCTAAGATGGAAATTATTACTTTGCGAATACTTAAAGACTGAAGGGGCAAATAACATGTATGAATTTTATAATAAAGTACGAAAAATTTTTGTTTATTTCCTTGAAAATGAACGAAAAATTGGAGTGTATTATAAAAATAGTTTAATAAAAGTATATCAAGTCGTATAGTAAAATTTACTTTGAATTTTTTTTGTATTAAACTATACTGTAATAAATTTATAATAAATTTCTTAATATTTTTAATCCTTAATAATTTCAAATTTCGCGAAAATATTCCAAATACTTGTCTTTTCCATAAAATATCTCGCTTTTTTTTTTTTAAAAAAAAAAATGCCATTAGCACTTTCAATAATAATAAATCAAACCTTTCATTCCGATAAAAAATTTTTTCTTTAAAAGTTTCAGTTCTTAAAATCATCATATATCCATTAAAATTTACAGCATTACGTAAATGCAAATAGAGCACAAGTTATAAAATTTTTAAAATTTAGAATAATTTACTGGGAAAATAACTCGTCCATCCGTCTTATTGTAATAATGTATAATCATATTATATTTAATTTTATAAACTGGAGAATTATTAATCCCGGTTTTCGGTAATAATTCCGGTTTCAGATATGTTAAATTTTACTATACGACTTGATATACTTTGTTAAACTGTGTTTATAATACACCCCAACGAAAAATACATATTTTTATTATTTAATCAATGCTCGATATCCACATCAACGTATGCTCAAATTAGTAGAACTAATTGGGTTTCTGGACTTTTGGCTCGATTTTTTTTTTCTTCACAACGTTAACTAGGCCGAAAATATTTTTTTTTCCTTTACAACTTCAGTAGTATATATTTGCAGCAGCCTTCTGCTGATTACATTCTATTATTCCACAACTGGCGAAAATATTTTTTTTTCTTCACAATTTCAGCGGTATCCCCCAAAATACATTCTACTTTCCAACTTTAACTTAGGCGAAAATATTTTTATCATCACAACTACTGCATGTTAGTTCAATATTGCCAACATTAGTCTTAGTTTTGGTGTTAGTGAAATTGTGTTAAAAATTGTACTAAATATGAAAAATATACTGATCTTAGAGAATGTGTGATTTTTCGCCATAGTAAATCATGTTAGTTTTGGTGTTAGTTTTTCTGTGTTAAAATCGTATTAAATATGAATACGTTCCTCATTCTCCAGAGTAAGAGTGATTTTTTTTTTCAGCGTGATAAATGGTGTTAAGGTGATAAAATTTTTTGGTTAGTATATATGTCATTCCCATTATTTAGTTTCTTAATGCCGTAATGTCGGCCTAAACAGCTCCCCGCTTTAGACGTTCCCCATATTTAGTACACGATTTTTTAACACGATGTTATCACAGAAAAATTGTCCCCAGGATTCTTAATAAAAACGGAAAGGGTGACACCGGTGATAAATATTTTATCTTCACCAGTATAAATTTTCTATCCACGTGATTTGTGTGGCGTGACCAGCTTTATTAATTTATTATACACTGCTGGTACCGTATGCAACTGCATATAGTACCCCCCAAAAATAATACCCCCGTGATTAAGACCCGGGTATTATTCATGGCATGAAATTCTTAATTCTGGTAGAAAAAGGCTAATTTTGGCCATATTCCTCACAAAGTACCCATGGGTACTATTCAATTTAAAAATCGAATTCTTGAATAAGTACAATATGCAGTTTCCAACGGTAATGTCTTCCAAACATGTTAATAAAATGTTTTACCATAACTAGCTAACTCGGACTTGGCTCTAAAAGTACATCACGAGCTTATAGGCTCATTCTCAACCGCAGAACATGCCTTGCCCATTGTGCACAACATTCAGAAGTTTATTATATTGCTCTAATATCATAACCCAATCTGACGAAGAGCTAGTAAAAGTACTATTCAGTATTTTAACTGCTCAAGGTATCTATCTAATATTTTTATCTTTTGAACATAACTTTATAATTAAGCATTTATTGGTTTATTGTTGTTAGGACTTATATAAATCCAATTACATACATTGTGATATTCAACTAAATAACATTATGAGAGTTGACGGAGTTTGGCATAAATGAGTGACATGAGTGGCAGATCATCCATTTGTTCATTTAGGATATAATGAAGTAGTTTTAGAAAATAATGAAATAATTGATAGTAATGTATTTTTTTTTTAGAATTATTTTTTCTTTTTTCAAAATATATGGTCGTCACTTTAATTTATGCTTTTTTCTATGGCTACAAATGCACCATTCAGAATAATAAACATTTTGAAGTATGACATTTTTGTAAAGGGATGATGTTACAGTTTACCATAGAAATATAGATTTATCTTATATACAATCCACATTTTTATATTTTTCATACTTATTAATTTATTCTATAAATATTTTTAGAAATGCGTGTTATTATCAAAAAAAAAAATGATGGACTGCTTATATATAAACAAATAATTTCTCGTTTAATTGTAAATTTGTTATAAAGAAAATTCATGGTTTAATACATAATAAGTATATTAGTAGTGATATAGTGATATAACCAAATAATGAACTAATTAAAATAGTGATAAAGTTATGACCAAAATAAGGAAACGGCATTCTGATTACCATTATTTTCGCCAGATTGTATATTTTAGTTTTTTTTTCCCATTAAGGTATGTGCTTTTTTTTAAATTATTTTATTTCTTTCTCTCAAAATACTTTTTCATTCCTTTATATTAATCAACTTGTAACACTTTGGCAGAGTTCTTCAAAATACAATTAATAATAATAATAATAATAATAAAGATTAATCAAGATAAAGACATCATGTATCAAACTAAAATAAATTACTCTGCAAAATTTCAATAGAGAATATTAATTGGCGTTAGGTTCTCCTGCGTCACAATATATAGTGATAATTGCAAAGACTATCATAAAAGTTATGATACTCATTATGTTTCCTCGTAACACTTTAATACCGGATTTTATGTTGGAGAAAATCTTCATTTAACTACTAAAAAAATGTATTTTAACAATTTATTTCTTTCGATAATTTTTCTATTAGCTTTATTTATTTATTTAGTTTTACACTATCTAAAGAACAAATAAATATGATTCGAACAATTATAACTTTTTTTTTATACAAAAAAAGAAAAAATATTCTGAGGACCGTATGTAATATTTGTGACACAAATAAATTCACTTACAAATTTAAGGTCGATCATTGCGGTTAAAAAATTTTTTTCTTCTTTTTTAAAAGTCGAAATAATGTCTATCCAATTTTTTTCAAAATTAAGTCAAAACTATATCGAAATTTTGGAGGATAATGAATATTATGATATTACTATTGAAGTTGGTAAGGATCCTAACGTAAAAATATTTCGTGCACATATGATTATCCTGTGTCACCGTTCTCTATTTTTACGGAGAACTTTAACTTCGAACAAAAAGAATAATGATGCCTTAACTCATATTAAATTATCAAATATTTCACCGGAAATCTTTCAAATTATTTTAAGGTAAGTAATACTTAATAATAATTTAAAATGTAAAAAAATTTTAATACTTAATATCAATCTTAATATAGATATCTTTATGGTGGCATTCTTTCATTAAATGGACAAGATACTTTAGATATTATTAAAGTTTTAATTGCTGCTGAGGAGCTTCTTCTTCATGAATTAGTCGACTATTTACAAAAGTATATAATTGAAAACAAAACTGAATGGATGGAACAACATTTTGAACTTATACATCGAACAAGTTTTCAATCTAATAATTTTTCAGAACTTCAAGAATTTTGTACAAATTTTATGGTTAAATTACCCGAAAAAATATTTAAATCATTTGATTTTACTTCGTTACCTGAAAAATCTTTGATTTCACTTATTAAAAGAGATGATTTACAAATGAAAGAAATTGAAGTATGGGAACATGTGTTAAAATGGGGACTTGCACAAAATCAAACTCTCATTCCAGATCCCGATACTTGGTCAGATGATGATTTCAAAATGATGGAAAATACTTTACAAAGTTGTTTTCCTTTAATTAGATTTTTTAGTTTATCACCTAAGGAATTTTTACACAAAGTGAGCCCGTATAAAAAACTTTTAAACCATCAGCTTTATAAAGATTTATTAAATTCTTATATGGATCCTGATGTTGAACCAAATGATAGCAATATACCACTTCCCAGAAACTTAAAAATAAGTGATGGTATTGAATCAAGTATCATTAATTTAAATATAATTTCAACTATGTCAAGATGGATTGATAAAGTGGATTATAATAGTAAATATTCTTATTTGAGAGAATTATATTTACCATATAAATTCGAATTATTATTAAGAGGTAGTCGAGATGGATTTGATCCTAGGAAATTTCATGAATTATGTGATAATAAATCTAATACCATTACATTTATTAAAGTAAAAGAAACTGGAGAAATTTTAGGTGGATATAATCCTTCAATATGGAAAACTTCTGGTGGTTTTTGTCAATCTTATTATAGTTTTATATTTTCTTTTAAGAATAAAGATGAGATTAAAGATTCAATTTTAAGTCACATTAAAAATATAGATAAAGCGTTATATTATTATGAATATAATGGTCCCACATTTGGTGGTAATGATCTTAGATTATCATATAGAGGTGGAATATTTAACGCAAGTCAATTTAATTCTAATATATGTAAACAAACTAATTATGAGAAAAGAATAAGAGATACTGAAGATAAATTTTATATAGAAGACTATGAGGTATTTCAAATCACGAAAAAATAAGAAAATAAAATGTTATGTATTAATTTTATCTTACGTTTAATTTATTTAAATAAATGTTCTTAATATGATCTTTTGTATTCCTGCCTTCACAATATAAATTTTATTTTTTTTTCTTTAAAATAAAAATCCATATTGGAAAAAGTTTTAATATCGTTACCAAAACTGCCCGTCTTTAAAATATCTAGAATAAACTTCTAAATTACTTTAAAAAAAAATTTAGTAATTTATTAATTTTGTAATTTTTTAAAACCAAATAGTATTTATCGTTTAATAAATCTTTTATCATCGAGAGTTTATAGTGTTTGTAAATGAATATTGTAGATTTAAACCATCTTATAAACTTATAATTATAAAAAAATTACAACAATGTCATATTTTAGAATTAGTTCTTCGGATATTTTCAATTATTAAAAAAATTATAACGTATTTAGTGCTCCTACCGGGTCGGATTCGGTCGGGTTTGGAGAATATATCCGACTCGA
>JADRCO010002174.1:0-14865 GCA_021464525.1 Rhizophagus sp. LPA8_4_AMF | reverse complement strand
GAGGTGTTTTTCGACCACGTCCATCAACTTCTGTAACTTTTTCAAAGTGCTTACGGATTTCTTCTGATGGTGGTCTTCCACGAGACATAATTTTAAAAAGGTTGATTTGCAAAGAGTTTATTTATAAATATGAAAGGTTGCTTAAAAATGCAAAAAAAAGTTGTTTATTGATTAAAATATAATTACGCAATTGTATTGTAATAATCATGCCGATCAATGTCGATCAATGTTTTAAAGCAAATAAAAAACGGTGTAAAACAATAAAAAACTGATTTTAATTGTTTTAAAACATCTTGATTTAAATCACGTGCCATCCCTAATTATAAGTACCACGCGGAAGATTGGCGATCGGTTCTTACTTTAATACACTATCCATTACCTATAAAGTAGTTTGTATAATATTATACTGTACAAATAGGGAGATTCTCCTTACTGTATATGTAATCATCATGTGACTATTTTATTGTATTCTACGTAATTGTAGATCATTTTCATGTAAAGTTTCTATATAAGCTTTAGCCAGTCCCAAATAGAAAAATTATGGGAATATTTTACTATGAAGATCATTTACAATAGATTATCATAAAAACCAAAACAATAGGTCATATGTACCCGAAATGTCTTGTAATTTTTATATTAAAATGGATAACCTATTTTATTTATAGATTTATTTAGACATTAGATCGGTTAATATTGACAAAAAGTTTTATCAAATTAGAAAACAATAGCAACATTTCACACGAGTCCTTTTGATCTAAGTTCAATATGACTTAACCCGCTAATTTATAAATCGCATTTTCTCACACAAAAATAAAAATATTCCAGTTACTTTGAAAAAAACTAGTATAATAAATGCATGTTTCAAGTTAAAAAAACTCTCATGATGGCAATCATTCATTCGTTCGCAATAAACTCCGAAATTGTATATAAAAGCCCGGTCATCAAGCTGCTAAAAAAACATTTTACATGCAATCTAAATTTCGATCTCTTTTAACATATTCTTTATACCAATTACCAAGTATCAAAAAAAAATTATATGTTTTTTATTATCATATTCTTTCATTAACTTTATAGTATGGAAGAAGCTATTCCAATTAGTCAGTTCGTAAAAAGACCAGGCACTTGTGATATAGGAGTTCCAATAAGAGTTCGAGCAAATTTCTTTGAAGTTACTAAGATGCAAGACATGAACATTTCGCAATACGAAGTAAACATAAAACCTACAGTCCCACAACGTTTAAATAGGAGAGTATTTAGCCGTTTTATGGAGCAATACCGGGAAATAGCCCTCGGAGGTGCAAGACCGGTATTTGATGGTATGTGCCCAATAACAAAAAAGAAAATTATTTTCGTTACTAATAAACAAAACGAATGGTTTACTATGTAATATTTATAATATAGCTTCAACAAAATATCAAATTATATTACACTTTGAATTATCAATACTTTGTGATGCTTAAATATATGCTTGTATTTAAAAGGGGAATTGATGCTAACTTATTAAATGTTGGTAGGAAAAGCGATTATGTTTACACACAAGCCATTGCCATTTGAAATCAGAGGTTTTGAAGTAAAATATCGAATTTTATTTTTTACCCTTTTTTTTTTTGACTTTTGAAATTATTAATTATCATATTTAGGTGGAATTAGAGGAGGACAACGCGCCCGTTGGTAGAGCACGTATACCTCAAAGATTTACGATTAGGATAAGAAAAACTAGAGATATATTCATGGGTGACCTATTCCGATTTTTAAACGGAAGAGGTGGCATGACAAATAATTGCCAAATGGGTAAATTTTTTTTTTCTTATCTTTCTTTAATAAAAATGAATCTCATAACGAGTTATAATCATCTTTATGTAACAAAGCAATGGTTGCGATGGACATCATTATAAGTCACAAGATTGCTGCAATATATCCTACTGTACGTAGATCATTTTATACTCCGCAGGTAACTAGATCCCTTACTGGAGGTGTAGAAGCTTGGCAGGGGTATTTCCAATCGGCACGTCCCACGAGAGGAAAAATGATGATAAACATAGACTTAAGTACCACCGCTTTCTATGAAAGTGGCCCGCTTGTTGAAATGGTCGCAAAAATATTGAGACTTAGATCTCCCGATGATCTACGTAGAGGCCTTTTAGAAAATGACCGTCTCAAAGTTGAAGATATTTTAATAGGTCTTAAAATAAGGGATAATCATAGAGCGGGAGCTAGAAGAAAATTTAAGGTTGAGGGATTAACTGAAGCTCCAGCTACTCACGCTATGTTTCCTAGAGGTGACGGTAGCGACATCGATGTTAGAACCTATTTTCAAAACCAATACAATATGCGTTTATTATATCCATTTCTTCCTTGCGTTATCGTAAGGAGAAATCAATATCTTCCGATAGAAGTTTGTGATGTAATTCCGGTAAATTGTATATTCATCTAGCGATGTCATATGATTACTGTAATTGATCTGTTTTTTTTTTAAAAAAAAAAAAAATATATTGTTTCGTATAACAGGAACAACGATATATGCGAAAATTGACTGGAAGGCAAACAGACGAAATGATGAACTTTGCTCGCCAGAATCCGAACACTCGGGCAAATAAAATTCAAGATGGTCTCAATATATTGAATTATCGAGGCAATGAATATCTTCAACAATTTGGAATGAGTATATCAAACAATATGGCTGTGGTAAGGTTTGAAATATGATTTTACATCATAGACATTTTGATTATAGTCATATCTTCAATAACGCGAATTTAATTTTTATAGGTGGACGCTAGGATTCTCCCCACTCCAACAATTCAGTACCACCCAACATCAAGGGAGAATCGTATCGAACCGAAAGGTGGAGTATGGAATTTACGAGATAAAAAAGTAGCAACAGGTGCCACCCTTGGTTCATGGTCAGTTTTGGCCTTTTTAAATGAAAGAGAATTGCCTAATGATATTATTGAAGCATTCTTGAGAGAATTTATTGTTACGTGTCAAGATACGGGAATGGTAAGTTAAAATGACATAAACCTATTTCGCTATGAACCATTCAAGTTTCTAAGTAATATTATTTAATCATTTATCTTTAATAGAATATTCCAAATAGGAGACCTCCTATATGTCGCGAAAATCCTATAGGAAATACTGAAGATTCGCTAAAAAAAGCCTGGCTGAGGGCTGGCAATAATGCGAAAGCGCAACCTCAGCTTATTCTATGTATTCTCCCAAATACTGGTCCAGAGTTATATGGAGAAATTAAACGTGTTGGCGAAACCGTTATCGGTGTCGCAACACAGTGTGTACAAAGCGTACATATGGATAGGCCGAAGAAACAATATTGTGCCAATGTTTGCCTAAAGGTAAACGTTAAACTCGGAGGAATGAATTCATTCCTCATTCGCGAACATCTTCCGTTTGTATCAGACGAACCTACTATTTTGATAGGCGCAGATGTATCACATCCTGGACCTGGTAAAATATTTTTTCATATGAATTATTTAAATATATTTACGTTTCTCGCATCTTTTTTTCAGGCGAAACAGATAAACCATCTTACGCTGCCCTATGTGGTTCTATGGACGCTAGGGCATCCCGATATGCAGCGTCAATTAGAGTTCAGACTGGTCGTTACGAAATAATAGTAGATATGGCAAACATGGTTAAAGAATTGTTGAAAACATTTTATCAAACTTGTGGAAGAAAACCTGAAAGAATTTTATTTTACCGAGACGGAATTTCAGAAGGCCAGTTTGATAACGTGCTACGAAGTGAATTAAACGCAATTAGAGGTACTTATTTTATATCACTAGTAGATTGATTCATGCATTTCATTAACTTATTTGATTTATTTGGTTTACTTTTGGCCAATTTAAATTACTATAGCCGCGTGTCAAGCTCTTGACGCTAAGTATAGACCTACTATCACGTTTATTGTGGTACAGAAGAGACACCACGCACGTTTTTTCCCAATGGAAAGGCAAAATACTGATAGATCGGGAAATTGTCTTCCTGGTACCGTTGTCGACAAGAACATTACACATCCATTTGAATTCGATTTTTGTAAGTAATTAAATTTACGCTAATATAAATCTGTAGCATTCCTTAATAACTTAAATCCTTACTAGATTTATTAAGTCATGCTGGACTATTGGGGACGTCCCGACCAGCTCATTATCACGTTTTATATGACGAAAACGGATTTGATGCAAATAGGGAAGTGAATTAATTTAATCTAATTTAATAATTAATTGACATACGTAACTAATTTATATAATTAATAATTTAAGGCTACAAACATTATCTTATAATCTTTGTTATGTATATGTGCGTTGTACGCGTTCAGTATCTTTGGTAAGATTTTAAATTGCAATTTAACCATTGTATGCAGTAAATGATAATAATAATATTATATTTAAATAGGTGCCTCCGGTATATTATGCTCACTTAGTTACCATTAGAGCAAAACACCATACACACAAAGAGCCAGGTGGTGAGCACACCTTCGGAGTAGTAAAACAGGATCTACAAAAGGTGAATTTATAAATAAAGATATTTCAAATGTACATTATCCTCAACTATTTCATTTTTCTAAAGTAAACTCTTTTTTAGGTTATGTATTTTGCGTAGAAACTTCACTTATGTGAACAGGAACATCAGGAACGAAAAGAAAAAAAAAAACAAAAAAATATTTTAATTAAATTTCGTTTAAAAAATTTTACATATTTTTATTTTATAAAACATACATTATATTTTGTCTATCGATTTATTTCAGTTTAAAAAGATACTTTATATTATATTTTTTTTATTTGTAAGAAATATTTAAAAACAACATTTTTTTTTATACAATTATATCGGTAGATTGTCTTTATAGAATAATATTAGCCCTGTTCATTTTTAGTCCGTTGCATTTTTTGGTTATAACAAACCATTTTATTTATGTAACATGTTCGACTTATGAGAGATATTTCATGTTACACAATAATCAGACAAATCAAGAAAATTGCAACCGAACAGGGCTATTGACAACTATAAAAAGTTTATCGAGAAAATGACTAAAATGCAAGTTCTTCCATAGTTATGGCTCTTTAGGTGAGTTTATAAAATATTTTTTATTGATTGAATTGCCATTTTTAGAATTCTGTGTACGCTGTGATCACTGGCAGGACGATTACAGGATAAAAACTGTCCGGTTTTTGTCCGGTAATTGTCTTGTAATCTGGTAATTTTATTTGATTAAGTAAGTAATTTGCATGGGATAGCACAATTCTGAAAACCGATAATTAATATAATAGATATAAAACTTTTTAATATACATGCAGTATGTATATTAATAGGACTCATTTAAGTGTTCCCTTAATCACAAGTTCATTATCTACAGAGATAATTAGTTTTTTCATATGTTTCTGAAAGATAAAGGTGCCGCTTTATTTTGTAAACAAAAAAAGTTGTTTAAATTGGTTAGTAAAATTTATATATTTTATCAAGGTTTTTGTTCATGAAATACGTCGTCGGAGTAAAACAGGTTATATCAAAACCAATGTTAATTAAAGAAAGTACCCATGGTCATATTTTTTCTTTTTTTTAAAGAAATAAATATAAATAGAAACACATCATAAATTGTGCAAATACGCATGAAAGTATATCCATTATCTTGTTATTATCTATAAGTACAATAATGTTGTACATTATTAAATTTCTTTAAATATTATATAAATATGGTATCTTATCTCCTTATTGTATACGCAAATGTTTTTGTTTAAAACTTTGTTTATTGTAAAATGATGTTACCTAAACCGTATTAATTATTAATTATCGGAAACTGTAGATCATTTTCATGTACAGATATCTAAATTCAGTCTAGTTACGAAAAATCGTGGGAATATTCTTTTATGTAGATCATTAACATCATTAACAATAGATTATCATAAAAATGATGGAATGATCTTTACCCAAAGTATCTTAATCACAATTACAAGTACAGTACCTATTGAGATGATCGGAAGATCGGGTACAGTTATTATTAAAATAATTGGATAGTTATTATATTGCTAATGTTACCATGTACTACCAAATAGTAATTGCTTTTGTTATTTATGATATCTAATTACGGTATCTGTTATTTATTAATTAGTAAATTTTATATTAAAAATGGATAAATTATTTTTATAAATGAAATTATTCGGTCCCCATTTTGTTTAACCTACCAAATTTATATTATATTTGAAAAAAAACAAGGTACTCTTTTAAATATTAGGACAGTTAATGTTAACTCTTTAATTAAATAAAAAAGTTTTACCAAATTAGAAAACAATAGCAATTTTTTCTCACGAATCTTATTTAACTCGTTAATTTATAAATTAACAAAAGAATATTCCAGTTATTCCGAATTAATCTGGAAAAAAAACTTGTATAATAAGATATACACAAATGCATATTTTTTTAGGTTAAGTAGGTTAATATCTCATAATGTCAATCAATCTCTCATCCGCAACATTCCAAATTATATATAAAAAACCAACCATCATGCCTTTGGCTGCTAAATAAAAAAAATTTCTTTTTTATACATCACCTAAATTTCGATCTCCTTTAAATATTTCTCTCTATCAAGTTTCAAAAAAGATATTTTAAATTATTATTTTTATTATCATTATCATTCTCTTTCGTTAACATTATAATATGGAAGAAGCCGCTTTCCAGATTACCCAATATGTAAAAAGACCAGGTACTGGTCGTGAAGGGAGAGTTGTAAGAGTTCGAACGAACTTTTTTGAAGTTATCACGATGCCAGAAACGAATATTTCTCATTATGACGTAACGATAACGCCCAAAGTTCCTCCGCGATTAAATAGGAAGATATTTAATCGATTTGTGGAGCAAAACCAAGTAGAACTTAGGGGTACAAGACCAGTTTTTGACGGTATGTATTCAATAACAAAAAAAAATATTTTTCGTTACAAACAAATATGAAGGTTTATGATATAGCAATATCAAATTGTATTACATAATTTTCAGTCCTTTTTTAGAATAATAAATGCTATATGATGTCTATAGAAAACGATACTAACTATTAGCAAATATTGGTAGGACGAGCGAATATGTTTGCATATAGGAAATTGCAAAATGATGCCAATACCTTCGATGTAAATATCTTTATTTTTTTACCTTTTTCAAAAATAAAAGTTTATTAAAGTTTAATTATCATAATTAGGTTGAATTAGAAGAAGAAGACGTGCCCGTGGGTAGAACACGTCCACCTCGAAGATTTAGTGTTAGAATAAGAAAAACTAGAGAAATTGTATTGGAAGAACTTTTCCAGTTTTTAAATGCAAGAGGCAGTATGACCGAAAATTGCTATATGGGTAAGTTTTTCTTTTCCTTTTTTCTTTAATAAGAATGAACCTCATAATGGATTCTAACCATATTTACATAATAATAAGCAATAATGGCAATGGACATTGCTATCAGTCATAAGATCTCTACAATATATCCTACTGTGCGGAGATCCTTTTACACACACCAGGGAGCTAAACCCCTCGCTGGTGGTCTAGAAGCTTGGCAAGGTTATTATCAGTCAGCACGCCCCACAAGGGGCAAAATGTTAATTAACGTTGACTTAAGCGTTACCGCTTTTTATGAAAGTGGCCCGCTTGTTCAAATGATCGCAAAAATACTGGGTTATAGATCTACCGATGATCTACGTCGAGGTTTTTCAGAAAGTGATCATCACAAAGTTGAAGACTTTATAAGAAATCTAAGAATAAAGGATAATCATAGAACGGGAAATAGAAGGAAATTTAAGATTGAGGGATTGACTCGAACTCAAGCTTCTAATACAATGTTTGATAGAGGTGACGGTAGCAACATCGACGTTAGATCCTATTTTCAAAATCAATATAACAGACGGTTATTATACCCATTTCTTCCTTGCATTGTCGTAAGGAGAAATCAATATCTTCCGATAGAGGTTTGCGACGTAACGCCGGTAAATTATACATTCATCTTACGTTATCAATGATTATAAAAAATTTTAAAAAATTTAATTCGTATAACAGGAACAAAGATATATGCGGAAATTAAATAGAAGACAAACTGATGACATGATGAACTTTGCTCGTCAGAATCCGAACACTCGGGCCAACAAAATTCAAGATGGTCTCAATATATTAAATTACCGAGGTAACGAATTCCTCCAACATTTCGGGATAAGGATATCGAATGAAATGGTTGTGGTAAGTTTGAATATGATTTTACATCATAGACATTTTGATTATAGTAATATCTTCAATAACGCGAATTTAATTTTTACAGGTGGACGCTAGGATTCTCCCCACTCCAACAATTCAGTACCACCCAACATCAAGGGAGAATCGTATCGAACCGAAAGGTGGAGTATGGAATTTACGAGATAAAAAAGTAGCAACAGGTGCTACCCTCGGTTCATGGTCAGTTTTGGCCTTTTTAAATGAAAGAGAATTGCCTGATAATATTATTGAAGCATTCTTGAGAGAATTTGTTAGTACATGTCAAGATACGGGAATGGTAAGTTAAAATGATATAAACCTATTTCAGTATGAATAATTCAAATTTCTAATATCATTCATCTTTAATAGAATATTCCAAATAGGAGACCTCCTATATGTCGCGAAAATCCTATAGGAAATACTGAAGATTCGCTAAAAAAAGCCTGGCTGAGGGCTGGCAATAATGCGAAAGCGCAACCTCAGCTTATTCTATGTATTCTCCCAAATACTGGTCCAGAGTTATATGGAGAAATTAAACGTGTTGGCGAAACCGTTATCGGTGTCGCAACACAGTGTGTACAAAGCGTACATATGGATAGGCCGAAGAAACAATATTGTGCCAATGTTTGCCTAAAGGTAAACGTTAAACTCGGAGGAATGAATTCATTCCTCATTCCTGAACATATTCCGTTTATAACAGAAAAGCCTACTATTATAATAGGTGCAGACGTATCACACCCTCCACCTGGTAAATTATATATATGTATATATTTTTTTACACGAATTATTCTTAATATATTCATGTTTCTCGCATCTTTTTTCA
The DNA here is from genome assembly GCA_021464525.1 of Rhizophagus sp. LPA8_4_AMF. Lineage (NCBI taxonomy): Eukaryota > Fungi > Glomeromycota > Glomeromycetes > Glomerales > Glomeraceae > Rhizophagus > Rhizophagus sp. LPA8_4_AMF. Next base: position 5,814 of record JADRCO010002174.1, on the reverse strand, counting down.
GGCGAAACCGATAAACCATCTTTCGCTGCCCTCTGTGGTTCTATGGACGCTAGGGCATCCCGATATGCAGCAACAATCAGAGCTCAGGCTGGTCGTTACGAAATAATAACAGATTTAGCGAATATGGTTAAGGAATTGTTGAAAACGTTTTATCAAACTTGTGGAAGAAAACCTGCAAGAATTTTATTTTACAGAGATGGAGTTTCAGAGAGCCAATTTAGGCATGTGCTACAGAATGAAATAAACGCGGTTAGAGGTGCATATTATATCAAATTCTTTGATTTATTTATTGATTCATGCTTTTCATTAATTTAATTGATTTTGATCAATTTTTAATTACTTCAGCCGCGTGTCAAGCCCTCGAGCCTAATTATAAACCCCCTATCACGTTTGTTGTGGTGCAAAAGAGGCATCACGCACGCTTTTTCCCGATGGATAGGCAAAATAGCGATAGATCGGGAAATTGTTTACCTGGTACCGTTGTCGATGTTGGCATTACACATCCGTTTGAGTTCGATTTTTGTGAGTAATCAAGTTTACATTAATGTATAAATTTTGTAGCATTTCTAAATGACTTTAAATCCTTAACAGATCTGCAAAGCCATGCTGGGCTACTGGGGACATCCCGACCAGCTCATTACCATGTCTTATTTGACGAAAACGGATTCAATGCCGATTCGTAAGTTAATTTAAATTAATAATAACTAATATATATGTGTAACTAATAATTTGTGTGTTTAATAATTTAGCCTACAAACGCTATCTTATAATTTGTGCTATGTATATGCGCGTTGTACGCGTTCAGTATCTTTGGTAAGATTTTAAATTGCATTATCAATGTATGTCGTAAATTATAATAATTTGTAATATTTAATTAGGTGCCTCCGGTGTATTACGCTCACCTAGTTACTAATAGAGCAAAACTCCACATGCACAGCGAGCCGGGTGGTGCGACCACTTTCGGAGTGGTGAAGCAGGAACTACAAAGGGTAAATTATAAATAAATAAAGATATCTCAAATATGCATTATTCTCAATTATTTCATTTTCTAATATAAACTCCATTTTTTAGGTTATGTACTTTGCTTAGCAACTTCATGTGAACAGGAACAACAGGAACGAAAGAAAAACATATATATATACTGTATATTGTTAATAATAAATTTTTTTTAAAGACTTTTTCATATTTTTATTTTTATATACTGTAAGTTATTATTTACAGTAGTCCAAAAAATTATTTTAAATTTTGTCCATTTATTTCAGTAATTTATATTGTTACTTTTTATTTTAAAAAAAGAAAAAAAAAATTAAAAATTAAAAATTAAAAATAAAATAAAAATAAAAATAAGAAAACAAATAATTAAATTTTCTTTTATATATGATTATGTCGGTAGATAATGTTAGATACAAGTTCCTCCATATGACTTAAGTTACGTCACATTAAGGTTAATGAATTATTTTCCCGTGATCTTTAAGAGAGTTTGCTTTAGAATAATATTTTTTTTATTGATTTACCATATTATACATATATGCAATATATATCACAGTCGAGCTTATTTAATTTTTGCCTTTGATTTGGATTTTTTGGAAGATGGTGTGGCACAGTCCCAAGCAACAAATAGGTAAAAATAGGTAGATCCTTCCTTTTCGAATTATACTGGGCGACATTAAGTAATTCCTGCCTGCCGATGCGTAGAGCTATTTATGTGTCGTAAATAACCTTAGATCTGGATTTTAATAGTAAAATCCAATACGCACGTATGTTTCTGAAAAAGATAAGATAAAGTTGCCACTTTATTTTGTACTGTATAAACAAAGTTGTTAATTTAATTGATGAAATGCGTTAACGGAGTAAATCAAATAATAATTTTTTTTTACAAAAATTAATTATTAACGCATAAGCAATGCCCATTTAACGCGGTTCTTCATAATTCTCTTTTTTAAAAAATATATATAAACAGATACACATATATACAGTCACACACTTTAAGTACGTCATGTAAGTATTTTAATATCTACTAAGATTTAGCATTCCTTTCACCTTCATCTTCTTTATTTCCTTCATTATTTTCATTATTTAAATAAAATAAATTGTAATAAATATTTTGTTTATAAATATAAAATTATTAATATTAACTCTTTTCTAATAACAATTATAAACGAAAACTTAGCTTATTTTTTGATGATATAATACATAATTAATAAAAAGTTTCAAGATTAATAATAGCTAAATTTCTGCTGTTCCATCAATATAAAATAATTGTTCAAAGTCAATTTATTTCTTACTTTTTCATTTTATGATACTTGTTTGTTTCTAAACCCTTTATATTTACTCTATCAACAATTAAGAATACTTGTATTAATTAAATATTATTTTAAGAAATTTATTTCTTCATACTGTATTCGTAAATACTTACCTTTGCTTTTTATTTTTCTTTTTCACCTTTTTAGTGTCTTCTAAAAAAATATATCACATAATATGCATTGTACTAATACCTTCCATTCAGTTGTATACAACATAATATGCAATGTGCTAATACCTTCGTATAACATAATACGAATACATTCATTAAAATCTGCTACAACCCACATAATCTCATTTTGCACAATAAAGTCTATATTATTTATCATCTGTAACAGGCACACTTAATACTTTTCATGTAATTAAACGTGATTCATTATATTTTGATGAGTGTGAAATATTATCTACTACAGATTTCTTTGTAAAAATTTAATATTGTTTATTTTATTTTTTTTTTACGTAAAAATTTAATATTGTAATTATGTTAATAGCAAATACACAATTCATTAATAGATCATGTGACAGGTAATGTTAAACTGGTACCGATAAATTATCAGTAAATGCATTTTATATATTGCTTAGTGGTCATTTATTGATAACTTACCACCCAATTTTATAAATTACCATGATTTTAATAATCCAGATTCTGTATTAAATGCCGGGACAGATTTACTGGCGATATATGGCCCGCCGTAAGCACAAAAAGTATATACAAAAGTTAACTTACTAGTAATCTTACAACTCAGCCAGTAAAAAAGGGTGCGGTATAAATTCGGCTGACATTATTTATAAAAGGAAAGATCCACCCGATTATTTTGGCAAACCCTTTTTATGTATAGCTCGAGTCCTAGCATTTTATAATACATATGTTGTGTCTCAGGTGTCGATTTACGTCGGTTGATAGCTGACGTGCATCAGATGTAAATCGATGCCTGACGCGCGTCACTTGTCACATAACATTAAGGTATATAATTGAATTTTCCGGTCTTAATGAATTTTTTACTATTCAGTTAAATAATTTATTTATCACATAAAATTATGTAATCCTAGAGTATAAAATTAATTAGACTCAAGCTCATGGACCACGCTTCATTTAGAAATTCAAGTTTTTCAAGTAAATTTTACAATATATCAAAAAAAGTGTTTATTACAGAAGACTTTATTGTGCGATACAGGTGACGCGTGTCAGATGTCAATTATGAAAAATTGTTATGTAGATTATTATCGAGAAAAATGAAAGACAATGACTTGATCATGTAAGGAAATCATAGGAATTAAGGAATGATCTTTACTCGAAGTTTCCGAATTCGTAATTACAATTATGTACATTTGTGTCAGAAAGCGATGACTGATATAAAATTAATGCTAAAAATGTTGATATTCATTAAAATTTACATAGAAAAGTAATTAAATTAATTTCTAAAATGGCTAACAATGCGTTGGTCATCCCCCTGCTTCTAGTACTGCATTGATTATTTATGCTATTGAAGTAACAACCTCTTTAAAAATGGAGCAATCCAAATTTTCCCATTCTTCACTTAGTGAATTCACAGTTCCAAGAAAGACCTCATGACGCTGAATATTGTCTTTTAACTGCTTCCAAATGTTTTTTATTGGGTCTAGGTCAAAGGAATTCTCTGGTTAATCAATAATCTCTACTTTATTACTCTTCAAACCAATCTTTTATTATTTTCGTGGTATGGATGGATGTTAACTCATGAACTGTATGCTGAAATGAATATTATGAGATGTGAATTTATGATTTTAATGTAAGTGTTTGAATTAATTATTTATTCCCTTCTTTATTTTCATCATATTAAATTAATGATTCTTTTGTCCCTCCTGCAAAACATCTTTTAAAGGTAGGTGTCTTCAGCATTAAATATTTCCCCTAACTCTTATTTGCCATGATTGCTTTCCAATTTCAACACTTAATTCGTCAGAGAAAATAATTTGTGCTCAATCTTTCTTTATATTTCTCACACCAACTAACACGAGCTGATTGCTTACAATTGTTAAACCAATCAAATCTATTAATAAAATTCCGAGTTCAAAAGTTAATAAAATAAAATACAGACGATCTATATTTATGTGAAACTAAAATTAAGAAAAATAATTCAAAGTCCAAAACTTTCTACCAAATTATCCTTAAGTAAAATGTTCAAAAATCCACTTTAAAGAACTTTTCCTCATAACGAATATTTTTCCCAAACCATATTTTCATTTTAAAATTTCATTTTTAAACCATGTTAATTTTAAACGTTGAAAAATCTCATCTTTTTGATCTGCATAAATGACATCATATATTACCCATGTAATATAACCCTGACTTAATCTATTGGTAGTTTAATGTCTTTCCGAACGCAGTACATTACACTTTAAAAATTATACACTCAAAATAATTATAATATTACGCGTCTACGCCTAACAAATTATACTGCGCACTATGTAAGACTGGTCCCTACAGTACAAATATTGTTAATCGATGTGTAACATAACACAATGCAAGAATAGGGCGTCACTTACCGACACGACTGTACTTTCAATAAAAGTAACAATAGTAAGAATTGAATAGTCACTGTTTTGTTTATTTGTTTGTTATAATTTTATATTAAAATGGATAAATTATTTTATTTTTAGAATCATTTTGTTCAGCCTAACGAAATGTTTTTTTAAAAAAAAATTTTAAGGCTTAAAAAAAACAATAGGATCATTCAAATTTGACCCTTTTTGTAATAAAGTTTATCAAATTAGAAAACAATAATATTTCTCTCATTATTGCCGTTTTCAGAAATGTTGCCACTCAGGCACTCAGGGTGTGTCGATCATTTTTACCCGAACACACGGTGAACAAGTGAATACATATATGAATAATAATTTTTATACATTTTTTTATGCACACTAAAAAAATATATTATTAAAGTCTTATTATAAAGGAAAATTTTTTTTTCTCAATTTTAATTGGTTGTTCGATTTGAGAATTTATCGACACTTTGAGTGTTTATAACAGGCCTGTTCATATCCGGTCGGTTGGGTTTTCGGTTGGATTTTGTTTATTTTAGTTGCCTGATTTTTTTGTACAACACGAACTAAACTCAAACTTTTGACTCTACTTTTTTTTAGAGTTATTGTTCGAAACTAAATAATTGTAACGCGTTTATAAATTTTTTTTTTTTTGACGAATAACATGAATAACAAATTCTAAAACTGCTCAATTTGAGTCAAATTTTTAATAGTTTAATTTAGGTAATACAAATAAGACATCAAACCAGGCCTAACATTTCTGAAAACGGGGTCGGCTAAAGCGGCGTAGTCATGTGACTTCGTAAAAATAATTTTTTTCAAGTAAAAAATTTTTGCCATAAAATACAATCTTTCAAAATATATATAGTAGGTGTATTTTAACCTGCTCTGCAAGTTTATTTAGGGAGTAAAAGTGGATTTTGAACATAGTTTTTGACTTTACATATGAACAAATAACTTTGCCGATCATATCCAAAAATGGATAAATTA
>JADRCO010002173.1:0-14876 GCA_021464525.1 Rhizophagus sp. LPA8_4_AMF | reverse complement strand
CGTTTAAGGAGGATAAAGCCAACGAAGCTATTGAACTTCGATCTGCGTTCATAGGATTTTTCGATTTACGACATCAATAAAAAAGATCAGTATAATCAGAGGATGTACTAGTGACACGATCTAGCAGAATATTGCGTTCACAAAAGCGTCGATTGCCTTTAACTTGAAAATTTTCTACAAAAGACTATACTGTTTATGTGGAATTTGGTTAATTGCATGCAGCGTTACCGGTTACATAAAAAAATGTAAAGTCGCAGGAAAATCAAGGGTTACCAACTAAATGAAAGAGAGAAGTAAACGTTTATACGCAGTAAGAAAGGAAGCAGTTCTCTCAGGAATAATAATTAAGATACTCTTAGATAATAGATGAAATATCAATTAAGAATACTTCGAACCTAAAGTGATAAATCAAACAAAGTGCTTTTAAGGTAACTGGTAAATTACATTGCTCACCAGTTAGCTCAATCCACCTCTGTCGCAATCTAATTCGCCATTTTCGTATATGCTCGTCAGGGTTTTTGCAAGCTATTCCCTCGTCCTCCGCTGTTTGTGAATCAGCAGATAATGTAGCAGTGTCTGTGTGCGGGGAGGGTGCGGATGATGCAGCGGCAGTCTCAAATGGATGTAGCAGGCGCTAATAATGCAGCAACAGCTGCAGTGGATGAGCGTGGTGGATGGCGGGCGCAGATGCAGAGCAACTAATTGTTTAAAACTGACCAATTAAATAAATGAATTAGAAAACATATGGTGCAACAACGTGCCAAAGAAAAAGGTTAAAGATAAAACAACGTGACAGATCATTAGCTTAAGATCGTTCACATTATTATTTTACCATTCCGATGCCAACGAGAATTACTTAAAATGGAAAGTTCTCAGATTTATGCCAAAAATAGTCATCCCACCCAATGTTGAAGGTACTTGCTTTTTCGGATTTTTTTTTGATTAATCAATAGCGTTTGCCTGAAATGGGATCAATCTGATTTATGACTGATGGAAATATTTTAGAACTGATACCTCGAGAAGATTTTACTAAAATAGTCAAAATTAAAACTTAATATTAATGTACAGCACATAAAATTTTTTAAGTTCGGTGAGAAATTAATACGGGATGATGAATATAGAAGAAAATGTTAAACCATATATATATTATCTTTATTTGTATATAGGTTCGTGTGAGAAGAGGATGAGTGTTAAAAAGTAACCAAAAATATGGAAAAAGAGGAGAAGGTTGCTTTTTAGCAAGGAATATGAACAGGACAGATCGCATGATAGCTAAGGATACTGTATAGGAACTTCAACTTCAAATCCTTGCTAGTAAAGGAATAAGTTGAAGACGTTCCTAAAATAACAACAGTTGCAAAGTTAGACCGCGTGCTATGTAACAAGTTGTAATAAGTAGAAACAGCGCTACATTAAATAATTTTAAGAAAGGGTAAATTTCCAAGAATACTAATGCAAAACTACATGAATTTTTTTACTCGTATTACACCAGTTTGGATTAAAGGTATGGCACGAAAGAGAAGTTAAGAATTCTAGGCACAAAGTAAAAATTATTGGAAAAAGAAATTTACAAATTAATTTTTAGTAAATATAAGAATATAAGAGCATAGATGCGAAAAAAAGAATAATCCTGTTCGTGTTGTAATAATAATGTGGATTAGATTTTTGAATTTTACATTTTATTATTGTTGTTATTTAGTAACTATAATTATTAATACTGTAATTAATAATTTAAACAAAATGAAATTTACTTTATTTAATAATTTTAATAGATAAATAACTTATCATCTATAAAGAATAGATATTGTGTTATAGTATTTTCACTATTCTGATTTAAAATTAAATAAATGAAATTTACTTCTGCCTAATACTTCTAAAAATCATAATTAGATAAATAACGTATAAAGAGGTACATTAAGTATATTGAGTATCAATCTTGAGCCTAAGTATTTTTACTATTCTGATTTAAAATATTTTGATTTAAACAAAATGAATTTACTTCTACCTAATACTAATAAATAAATAAATAATGTGTTATCTAAAAAGAGTATTAAGTATATTTGGGTATAGTATATTTAAATGCAGGCATTGAAACACGACACGCTGATCCCTTCGTATAGACCTCATTTTTGATAAAGTCGAATAAATGGTCTCTGCTTCTTTTTCATACATTTGTAATAAAGTATTACAATTTTCTTCATTACAAATGGATGACCTTTGCAATAGAATTTAGTATAAAGAATTGTGCAACATCCAGTTGGTCCTAGATTTTTACTGACGAAACTCTTCACTCCTAAAGATAGACGCATTTGTAAATTAATGATTTTTATAAGAAATCCATTCAAGAATGAATCAATGTAAATAATAATTGTTGTTATGAAGATATTCATTTAAGAATAAAGTATCAATGTAAATAATAATTGTTGTTATAAAGAAAATTATTTGTGAAAAATAAATTAATAGAAGAATGTTTAGATATTTCAAGAAAAAAGCTTCAAATCATTGTCATTTTATAGATGTTTCTAGAATTAGTGTAATATAATAAAATGTAAATAAAATGTTGTTCCTCTATATTTCCTTTAATAGATTTATTTTTATCGTCCGACGTCCGATTGATAAAATATTAATAAAAGTAAAATTAGAAATTTAACTTATAAATATTGTTTACAATTGAAACATCAATTAATACGTTACAAAAAAAAAAAAATTGTAACTTTTTAATTATTTGGCTGACAAAAGAGTGACTGGAGCGATGAAACACCATTTAAACGTTTTGAAATTGAAAATGTATAAAATCGATTATTGAAAGTGAATTTATTGGTTACAATATAAATTTCTTTTAATATTCGCCTTAAAAGTTTAACTGTTAATTGTTAATTGTTACTAAAAATCGCACGAATTTTTAGTGTATAATAAATAGTTGCTTCGGATCGGATTCTGCTCCAGAATATATTAATATAATGTGAAATTTCATTGTGATTTGATTGGACCAGATTTATTAAGAAGACAAATTTTATTTGTTTCGCGACTAAAAATAAATCGCAAAATTGGATTGAAATTCAAATTTGGGTTGAATTATCAAGTCCATTTGAGGTCCATTTGAAACAATTGGAGCAAATGATTTACAAATTTGGACACAACGGACAACGGTGTGTAACATAATTAGGAACGCGCCACGATTTTATAACTAAAATATATTTGAACTTATAAATATATTGTAATTAATACTATAAATTGTTTACTAAGAACAATATTTATGATATATTAAATAGACTTTAATTCTTGTGATAGTATATATCAATAAAAATTATATATATATATATTATTTGAAACAAACAATAGAATTTGGCGATCGGAAATGCCGAAATGCCTAACTCCGTTGACGAATGAATTAAACTTCATTCTAAGCTAAAAAAGGATTTATAAATGTTAGATATTTTTCTTCTACGCCATTGTCATCTGTGGAACGTATGCAGCCTTTAGTGTTTCATGATAAAATAAAATTTTTAATCATTTCCATTTTGTTAAAATTCTTTATCAACTACTTTTATTTTTTTTTTCAGTAAGTCTAGAAAATCTTTACTTAATTTATAGAATTCATTTATATTTTCTGAGCGTCAAAATAGTTATATTTTAGTCTAATAAATGTGTATGAATATATTATTTTCAATATGGGCATAAATTGTTTAACAAGATTTCATTTGATAACGCGCATAAATTATTTTAATTTTATACAAAAATGAATCACATAAATAAATGGATAAATTAAAAAATTCGTAGAATCTTCTAAATGTAACAATTAAAAATTCTATTTCATAAATCCATAATAATAATTTATTTTGTAATATGAATACTTCCATGTATATTGTCATCTGATGAAAAGCAAGCATTTATGCATACCTTTTTTTTAAAATGATATGTATGATATGTATTACGTAACATGATACAAAAAATAAAAGATTCATTACTTTTTAACCCATCGCGCGATAGATATATGCGTTGAAAATGTCGTATCAATAATGTATAACCGAGTTTTAAAACGCTCACATAAATTTTTCTGTTATAATAATTTCTTATGAATTGGTTATTTTAATAATAAGACAAATAGTCAGCTAATTTAATTAAATTTCTTAATTAAAACGTGTAAAGCTCAATGCGGCTAAATGTTTCCACCGAAAATCTAAAATGAATACATTTTTTGACGTATTCAACATTTTGTGATACATTAATGATTTTGAATATGAAAAATATGTACATCTGATATTCTGACATTTGATTACCCGACTCCTGTAAATCTAGAAAAACCTTAAACGTTTTTGGATACAATTAAAATTTTTTTTAGGAATCATATATACCAATTAATATGTAATGCACCACAAAGTCAATCATATGTGATCAAATGAAGGATAAAAAAAAAATATATATATATATATATATAAATAGAGTTCACGTAAAATATTGAAACAAAAAAAATAAAAATTATAAATATCTTTCTTATCTTTATTTTGTTATATTTTAATTATTTTAAAATGAAATCAAAAAATAAGCTTCGGCTATTTTTACTATATCCAATATTTGACAATTTATCTATAGTTTTATTATTATTTATACATTATGTTAAATATCTTAATCCCCTTAATTTAGTTATTATACGTAGTAGATTAAATTCAAAAATAGTATTATTTTTAGAAGTTTCTTTTACATACTATAATAATATATTTTTTATACCATTTTATATTTATGCTGAAAAAATGGGATTAAGAAATTAGAAGAATTTAAGTTTTTGAGAATATAGGCAACGTCAGAGTAAACAAAGAAATTTGTGCACGTTTCAAGAAAATAGATGATTTTTGTAAAGAATGTGAAAGTGGATATCGTGGATTTCTGGTCTCGGGCATGGGTTGGTTCCTTCATCTTCGGCGAAATAAGCCCAACCCAGAGTTATCTGGCCATCGTGGATTTCTAGTCTTGGCCATGGGTAGGACCTTTCGTCTTCAATGATCTAAGTCAAACCCAAGTTAACATATAAGCCCGACGTTCAAGTTATGTGACCAGTGTCTTCTCAAGAAGCGATATTTGACTCTACGAAGACTTACTTTAAAGTCTAGCACTTTCACTTTTTTGCTTTCATTCTCAAAGTATTCTACCTGAACCATATAGTGAGAATGAAAGCAAGGTTCTTTACGGTGGAAATCCTTACCCTGATTCTTATAGTAAGGACAATATCTGTTTATCTGTTGTTGCTTGTAACTTGTATCTTAGTTAATAGATTATGGTGTCGTTTAGCCCGTTGAGAAAACAGGTGGATGGGCAGTACCATTATTATGGGAAAATCCATTTTCAATTTCCACCAATAATCTATTATAGTTCTAACTTCTAAATTCTTAATTTCTCATTTTTCTTGCCATTCATTATTCCTTTACAAAGGGTTTTCTTAAATTATCCTAATAAATCACCACTTTCCACTCCTTTCCTTTAAATATCTTCCAAAATTTCATCTATAGTTCAATTTGTCCTTGATTCTTTCTATTTCTATTTTTAAAATTTTGTCTTTCATTCGATTTGTCTAGTTTCTTCAAATATGATTATCACCTTTGTCCTTTGTCATCACCAATTCTATTTTAATACATTAATTATTATCTAATAATAAAAGTAATGCTTCACTTCACGTAAAGTATACTTTTCTAAAAAAAATATCATGTTGAATAGATAAATTTTTGTAAACTGGTAAATCTTTGCGCATGATCTGATGAGTTATTTGTATTGTTTCAAAATTTTGAGTGTAAAAGTGAAATGTATTGCTTGCTTGTAGTAATGTTGATAATACTAAGGGGTAAATTTACTATAGCGTATTTTAATTATTTTTATATCTTTTTAAGGTCGTTTCGGTGAATTGATCGTTGAGTACTTGCTTGTTGCTAAAAGTTTTTCTTTCATATTTTGTAAAGAATTAAATATTTTAAGGGAGTAAATAGAAAAGCATAAAAAATCTTGAATAAATGCTAGGAAATTTTCATGAAAAAGTGCTCCCGCAAATTTCTTATAAAAATTTAGGAGGAAAAAATCACGTTATACTGTAAGTATCACTGTACATCAGAAATGCGCATTTTTTAATGGAATTAATTTAACCGAATGGATTTGACAATATATGGAAAAATTAAATTTGAATATAATTCATATAATTCTATTAAAAAAGAAGGTTTAAAAAAATTTTAATAATTATAGTAAGCCACTTGAAATAGTACTACCGTATTTTGCGGGCCACAGTACCCCCCCCCATGCACAGTACCCACATGAAAATTTTTTTGGTTTTTTAAAGTATCCGGATATTTTGCACGGAGATATTCGATTTTTAACCTTCAAAATTTGTAAAATACCCAGGGTATAATACTATGTAAAATAAATTACGCAATATAAATCCTGTACCCTCCCTAAGCACAGTACCCATGCTGTATCCCTCTATGTAATATTCCCCGGATATAGCCTTCATCCTCCTAAAATATGTATCATACCCCGGGTACTATACAATTTTGTAACTGTGGCTTTAATATTTATATGTGGCAAAGCGGGAATGATTATGAAAACAATTCCGTATTCTCGCAGAACATTAAACGACACAAAAATGTAGTATTCCTAACTTTATTCCTTTTAAAGAATTTATTAGGCTGACTTTCGAAGATCCTATTGTTTATCAGCCGGATTCGGATATCGGATATGTACCCATGAATAAAAGAACTAGTCTTATAATAGTATACCTATACGGTTTCGTTGCGTCCAGAATCAGCATTTTTATGCCGTAAATGTAGAACAAGATGAAAAAAAAAAAAATCTTATTTGAAATATATTTTTGATCTTTATTTTTTTTGTATTGAAAAATATAACATGTAAAACTGAAGAATATTCACGTCGGACATCTGAAAATATATTACTAGTGCAAATATTTCAGTAAAATAATGGATTTTATTTCTCTTATAATAAAGAGAATTACTAGAATTACTTCTTATGATATTACTATAACTGGAAACAATAACATTGTTTATTTGTTTATTAGGTCAAGTGCTACTGTCATATGGCTTATTGGTGTTATTGGTGTAAAATTTTCATATGATCATTGATTAAGTTTCATTGATTAAGTTTCATTGATTAAGGCTTATTGATGCAACAAATGGATTGATTAACCTATTTGTTTTTAGTCATTTGCAAAGCCAAGCCATGATATTAAAAAATATTTTTTTTTTTGATAATAAAGAGCGTTCTTATAACAAATTTTTATAAGATTTATATTGATTAAAGATTTTTGATTCTTCTACAACAATCTCGCCGTCAGATTGTTAATATGATCACTCCAAGCCCTAGTAATGAAATCTTATCAGGCTTATCATTGACGGTTTTAGAAATAACAGGTTAATCAGGTTATGCCCTCGTATATTGATTAAAGTTCATTTTGTAATTAGGTTTTTATTTATGTTATTAGTAGTTGTAACACTATGTAAATGTAAAATATTTATATTGTTTAAACCCAATATTCAATTATATTAAATATATGCACAGGCTTTTTATATTGCTAAATAACAATAACATCATGACCCTTATTATATTATCTGTTATACAGTAATACTAATTTAACTAAATATTTAAAATATTTCGTAAATATTACTACTGTAGAAATCATTTTCTTTTTCTCGAAGGTACCATTTTATTTTTAGGAATATTGGAATCATATTTTAAAAGTTTCACAAGGGTCAAAATACCTTGTCGATGGGAACACTATGGGAACCAATAAAATCTAATAAAATCCATATAATATTCTTACAACCTTGAGTGAACTTCATAATAATTTTAACAAATGAGCTTTAATGCTTTAAAATAATTTTCAGAATGAAATAAATTTTTTGATTTGTTACAAATATTTTAAAAGACAAAAATACTGTAAATCTATTAACATTTCATAGTATGTTATAACCATTTTTTTTTTATATTCTATAGCTTTTGATCTTTACTGTTTGAAAGGATTCTAAAAAAATTATAATATATATATATTTCAGGGGAAATATTCGGCTTTATTTTCCGTCTTTATTTTAAAAAAAATTATGTCAACTTGAAATATAAAAAAAAGGAAATTTAATTTTTAATGACATCAATTAATTTGGTAAAAAACTAATTAGCGGAGATATTTCTAAATTCCGTTTATGGTATTTAATTACTAAAACAATAACTGATTAGGGTATAGCTAATATTTTAGGTCTGGGGGCATGTGGGGAGTTATGGAAAAAAATCTCAGGTTACACGATTTATAAAGAACATGATTGGTTGCACGTGAGCACAAAAACCTTGTTGGAAACAGAACTTATAATAAAATCATATTAATTATAAATATATGTCACCCTATAAAATTTTATTATTGATATCTGCACATACAGCTGATCAACATGATTGGCGAATCTCTTTTTTTTTTCTAACGAGCAGAAATTTTAATTTTTTGTAACACAAATTTCACCAATATTTTGCTCCCTTTGCATAAAAATTAAGTAAATCATTGGATGATTTTTTTTAGTAGAAGCATCAAATTCATGTAGAATGAAAAATCTAGATTCTTACTTTATATAATTAGAATAATTAGACCATTTTTATTATAAACTTTTTTTGGTCAGCAAAAAGAAACAAAAAAAAGATTAAGTTAAATTTAAAAATTAGAGCGTTAAAAGAAAAATTATATAATATTGTGTAATAGAGATGTAAAACAAGAAACGCGTTCATGTCGAATTATCGAAAGATTCGATATTTACAGTAGATACTGATACTGAATGATTTACCATTTTAAATTTTTGATGCTCCGGAGAATTGCTTAAAATGGAAAACACAAAACACAATTATTCGAACTCACCCTACTAAAAAGTTGTGGGTACTTGAGGGACAATGACTTTTTTTTTAAAAAAATTAATTAATTAATATTAATTATTCTAAAAGAAAATAATTACTAAAAAGAGATGATTAGAATTTATTCAATATATCACGTTTGTACAAGAAACAAGAAAAAAAACAAGTATTATCTTACGATATTCCTAAATTATTTGTCAGCCGCAATTACAACTTGTAAATAAACGGGTTTCGTAAACCCGATCCAACCTAAAATTAAATATTAAAAACGCGACCCCTTAGATAATGTTAAAATAATTAATTATAAATATTAATAATTCTTATACAATAAATTATTCTTTTTAAAGTTATATTTTTATTTTCTTTATTTGTGTGATCATTGAAAAGCTGTTTCAATTGTTTCTGAATTCGATTTTGCGATATAAACGATAACCAATACAAAATGAGATGATACAATCAAATTATGCAGTCAAGTTGGTACAAAAAATGAACAAAATGCTAATTATATGCAATGATATGCAGGCTGACTCACTAAATGACTTTTATTATTAAGGTTATGAAGATTAAAAGATTGAAAATTACCATAATATTCCGTTTATATTAGATATTTTATTGAATATATATTGATGTTTTTTTTAATTAAAACCGTAATAATTTGTTATTTAAACTGTCATTTTTTTGTTCCTTTGCGAAGAGTTTTATCAAATAAAAAAAAAAAAAAAATTAATATTTCATTATCTAATTCCTGTAACATTTTTCACAATGCAACGATTTCCAAGTTTTTCCCAATTGCGTTCCCTCGCCTTTAATAACACGCCAAAGAACACAAACCGATGCAAAACAGACATCGTTCAAAATTTACCTACGGAACTCTTAATCCAGATATTTGGTAACATAATTTCAATAAATTTTATGAGGATCTGCGAAGACGATGAATTTTTTATCCGGGAGATAGAAAGAATCCTTCTACGTTTAACTTGCAAGAGGTGGAATAATATTGTGATCAGTTTAATAAGTCATGCTCATTTTGACATTCATAGGATTAAAGTAAGTTATGATAAATCATCAAATTGTTAGATATAATGTTGTATTAATATTACTAATTTCATTTTACAGAAAAATAAATTAAATCATGTTGGGCCTCCTCCCAAATTAAAGAGTCTCAATATAATTGATAGTCGTTACTTGCATGTAAATATTTGTGATCCGCCTGTTTTCTATGATCCTTATAATTGGAACTTCGAAAGCGAAATTAACGAATGGCTTAATAATAAAGAATTAAAATACTTGGAGGAACTCTATCTCTATGGTTGTATGGATTTCACTGCAAACGGGTAAATATAATATATAATAATAATAATATAATAATAATATTTATC
Organism: Rhizophagus sp. LPA8_4_AMF; assembly: GCA_021464525.1. Taxonomy (NCBI): domain Eukaryota; kingdom Fungi; phylum Glomeromycota; class Glomeromycetes; order Glomerales; family Glomeraceae; genus Rhizophagus; species Rhizophagus sp. LPA8_4_AMF. Next base: position 4,620 of record JADRCO010002173.1, on the reverse strand, counting down.
TTATTTAAATATTTTATTAAAATTTTTTACGTTATTTTATTTTTAGTCTTTCAAATTTAAGTGATCAATTAATTGATCTTTCCATCGTAAACTGCCCTCAAAGTAAGATTTTTATTTTTTTTATTTTATTTGTTTTAAAACAATATTACTAAAAAATTATGTATAATATATAATTTTATTTTATCATAAATTTTAGTAACCGAAAAATCTTTATCTTTAATGTTAAAGAAACTAAAAAATTTGGAATCATTAACTATAAATACCGATAAATTTTTTTCCTTCAAATTGAATGAATTAATCGAAGAATTTTCACCGAAATTAAATATTTTGAATTTAATAATCCCTTGTATATTGAAATTGAAACAAACTATCAGTATACAGCTCATGGATTTATGCTGTTTACCTAAATCGGTCAATAGTCTCACTATAAGTTTACAAATACCATCTTACGATTACCAAATTTTTACGTCAACACCTCCTCCTAATACATTGAAACGTTTAGACGTTACAAATTGTTTCTTTTTAAAAAATCTCTTCGACATACCAAGATTTCTAACTCACCTGACTGTGAGTTATCCATCATTACCTCGTGATACGATTAAACTCCCTTCAACTATCGAATATTTGAATATTTCAGGTTACATTCGTAACACCCTGCATTCTTCATCAAGTTGTCCCTGCAATTATAGTGAAAATTGGATAAACAAGTTCCCAGAGAACGCCCCCTCTCTTCGCACCTTAATTTTACATATGTACGCTTCCCCTCAATTACTTTTTCCCGCAATCGTTCGTTTTGCGGATACAATTTGTTATTTAGACTGTCGTATATTATTATTAAATATGATTGATATAAGTACATGTGAAGCACCATGTCATCTTGGAAGGCAACTTCAACTTGACATGATCCAAGAATTAAAAAATCTTGTAGAATTAAGATTTCATTGTAGATTGGAGGAAAAAGAAATCGAAAAATTTCCCACTTCTCTGAAGAAACTTTGGTTGATAAACGGATTTAATAATCAATCTATAATTGATTATGCTTATAAGAAAGGAATCCAAGTTTATGAATTACAACAAAGTTGTTAGTATATACAGTATATTATTTCTTTATTCCGTACTTTTTGAACATTTATTTTATTTTTTTTATTATTTTATACTTTTAAATTGTATTTTGTTAATAATAAGGAATAAGGAAATTTTTTATTATTTCATATTTTTAAATTGTTTTTTATAAGGAACATTTTTTATTATTTCGTACTTTTTAAATTGTATTTTGAATTTTTGATAATAATAAAGAAACATTTATTTTACTTTTTACTATTATATTTTGATAATAATAAAGGATCATTTATTAATATTCCGTACTTTTAAATTTTATTTATTATTTTCGGTATCCAAAAATTGGATCTCATCTATCTCATCTGGATCGTATCACTTTTTATCGCTTTTTATTAAAATACCACGTATCGATCGTTAAATAATATACGATCTAAATAACCGCAACATTTATACATAGTATTGCTTTTGATTTTTAATATCAATCTTCATGGGTTCATCATGGAACCATGTGATTGAATCCAACTTTAGGAATAATAAACGGATCAAGTTATTGATAAATATTTTCGAATTAATAAACGACAATCAAAGATCAAAGCTAAGCTTTAAAATCAACCCTCCCCCCTAAAAATTTTTTATTAAAATATGTAATTCTAATATAAATAAGTAGGTTTGCCATGAATTGATAAGATGTTTTAAAGTCAACCGACAATATCACTACATTCCATTAAAGACGTAATTTCACTATAACTTACATGATAAACTTGTCGGATATGAAACAAAAATAAGATTATTGCAAGTGAACCCGTCTGAACTTTGAGATATATTTCTTTTTACATGTGATTTGAGTATGAGATTGGAACGGATTTATATCTTAAACAAAGTGTCTTGTGCTCCAAAAATTTCTTTAATTAAATTAAAACATAAAATATTCTTTTAAAATTTTTTCCACTTACACTATTTTAAGGTAGTTAGAATTTATATATACATTTATGGTATAATTAGGAATTGAGAAAACAAAGAGGATATTTTAAAATGGATGCGTTTCGCAAATTCGATAAATAAATTTTCATTAAAGTTTAAAAACACAATCAATACCGAGAATCCATTTTGGCGATACGTGCCAATTTCTAAAAAAGATTATTCATCTTGTTTCGCGTAGTCTTTCTTCATTACATCCCATGTTAACACCAGTCATACAATACAATTAGGTAAATATGTATGTGCTTAGTTTACATTGGCTTTTAAAAAAAAATGTACAGTATCTATAGTTCTGGAGCCAGAATATAGGTGCATGGTTTAAATTCTACTCTATTACATTGTAAAGAAGTGGAGAAAAAGTCACTAAGGAAGGAGAGAAACAAGCTAATGGCGAAGCGAATGGCACTTCTGACTTTCGAGAAGAAGAAATCAAAGATTAAGAAGTCGAATCTTCAATAATACTTAATAGCAGAGTACGTATTATAAGTTGGTTAAAGTGGAGAAAGAAGAGTAGGAAGAAGCAGATTTTCTACTTATTGGCTTTTTATGCATTGCGTGGTTTTCTTCTTTTATCTATGTTGCTAATAGGTTAAGCCGTTAAGGTGTAGATTAGGGATGGGACGACTCGCTCGGTTCCGAACCGATACTGAGTTGAGCAGAATCAAACCGAACATGTTCGGTTCCATGATCGGTTTTTGTCACTTCGGCCCAGATCCGAATCAGTACATATCAAAATTATCAAACCGATTTGGAACCGATGTACTGTACAAAACCAAATGAAACGAACCAACTCAAGTCGCTCAACCCGAACTTTTCCATCCCTAGTGTAGATACTAGATATCTATTCAATAATAGTGGAGGATAGAAGAATATTTTTTTTTTTGCACATAATTAATAAATTGTTCCAAAAGAAACTATGTATGAAATGTTATTCTTACACTGCCCTTAACTAAATGATCTATATTCTAGGCATTGCTATTGTCCGGCGACTGAACTCCATTGCTACACCATCGCCTGCTTCAGGCGAAGAAACAATAGATCAATTAAGATAATAACAAAATGTATAATTCTATTTCATGACTCTCTTAATTTATCAACTACTTCAGCTAAAGCATGAGATTCCGACTGCTTGTTAGACGTAATACTCTTATCATTATTCCTGCAACAACAGCCAACAGGAAAGATATACATAGTACCTCTCGTTGACTATCAAACTAATAACGAATTTTGAATCAATTACTTCAATATTATCATTTAGGAACCCGTAAAGCCGATTGCCACCTTCTTTTCATGCTTGTTGAACCTTTTTATTATTATTGGTAGGGTTAAATAGTTTCTTTTCGTAGCTGCAGTTGAGTTACAGCTCATCGATAATACATTATGTAAGTAAAATAAGTTGTAAAACTTTAGTTCGCTAATAAAATAAATCGACATTTTTTTCAATTAGAAAGACTAGAATCAAAATATAGAAAATCGGTCCTACAACCGTGTCGTAATTTGCTTCAAATTCAGTTTTGACTGGATCATGTACTTAATGTTGGGAACATTTTTTTTTTATCATTTTAAATACAATCTATTTTTGTTTTATTAAAAAAAAACTTTCATTTGTTCTATAAAGTGTTTTTTGTAATTACAAAATTTTCATTTAATAAAAAATAATTAAAGGATAACATATTTTCGTTACTCTTCAATATGGTTGTGTATTTTACACTTAATTGAATCAATAACATCATATTATTTAACATATATAAAACTAAACAAATCTAATAAGTAAAGAAATAATACTTTCTAATATATGAAATCCCGAAAGGATAGAGTATGTTCTATTTCTTAATCATATGACGTGGAAGGAACGTTATTTAGGTTAAGATCAAGAGTATTTGGTGGAAAATTAAGGTCGAAATACTTTGAAGGTAAAGTATTATGTTGGGCAGCAGAGGTTTTTGCAACAAACAATATGATTTGGTACAAAAATTTTTTTCAATATTAATTTTATAGCGATTTGGACGCAATTATTTTAGTTTGTTTAAATCTTCTTTATTAAATTTTAACAAAGTAATGATATTGTAACACATTCAAAATTTTAAGAGATTTTTTTTTTTAACCATTCTAAGATTTTTTTTTTTGAATTATGTACAGTATATGGTCATTAAAAATAAGTGATATGATATATATATCATATAACTTTGTAATAAAAAATTTTTTAAAAAAAAATTTTATAATTTTAAAATGAACATACAGTATGAATAAAAAGCGTCAAAAAAAAAAATTTAATTTTTGAAAATATAATTAAATCATATATGTATGTACCACCTATATTATTTATTATATTTTATTGAAATATTATTTACATTGAATGCCTAACAGATTTTCTTATCTTTTGTGAAACTGTAGTACTGGAATTTTCATTTGCTGAATTATATGATATTTTTCTAGTTTGTAATATCATAATAGATTTCCTTTTTTTTGAATATAAATGTACTATTGCATGATATATTTTTGAAATTATATTATTTGCTAAAATAATTGAACTTGTTAAAAGAGTGAGAAAGGGAATTATATCATAATTAACAACTAATTTTC
>JADRCO010002172.1:0-14877 GCA_021464525.1 Rhizophagus sp. LPA8_4_AMF | reverse complement strand
TGCATATATCAAATTCCCTACATAATTCTTTAAAAGTTTTCTCAATATTTTTTGGGTGTACATATTTTAATTTTATCAAATTTTTCATTTGAGAAATATCTGTAATAAATTTTTTAATTTGTGTTATAACAGTAACTAAAGATTGTAAACTTGAATAATTTTTCTTATTGAAAAATTCTTGATTATTTCTCATAACATTAAGTTCAAATGTTGCCAAATCTACTGCATAAACTCGTAATTTTAATACATCACAAATTCGTTTGTTGTGTTCAGCTGCCTGTGCTATTTCAATAATCTCAGTAAGATTACTTCTTATTTCATTGATTAAAGGATGAAATTTCGAAAATGGAACAACTTCTTCTGGTGTTGTTGATGGTGATTGACTCGTTTGAGTACTCATTTTTTTATTATATATATAATGTTTATATATAATAATTTTACTAAACAAATTTTTTTTTTTTTTTTTTTTTTTATAAAAAAAAAGAAAAAAAAATTTATCGGTCCAAAATTATAGGTTCCGTTTTTATTCAAATTTAAACTATGTGTTACAATTTTTTTTTTCTCCAACTATTGAGATTGCAAGCCAAATTGCTTTGTTAATGAACCTTTTTTGAGGTTTCATCAGGAACAATCAATTCCATAAAGAATGCTTGGTGGTATGTCTGTACGACAATGATCACAAGATAACGAAATTGTTTTGTTGTAGTTGTTTTGTAAGTGCTTACTGCTTACGCATCAGACATCACGTTTTTATTCGGGGCTTCAATGTTTTTTGAATTTTTTCAAATATTACTTATCGTATCAATCAATCATTATATATGTTATGTTGTACAAGAGCATCACAATGAATACAGTATTGATAACTATTGTGCTTAGTTCATTGTGGAATGTGTGGAATGTAAATAAATCCATGGCTCTGCAAATTATTTCAGGATTATTTACCGGATTTTTTATCCTTTAAATAACAAAAAATATTTTGAATATCTTTTTTTCAAATTATAAATATATAATTTCTTATTATAAAGTGTGAACACATAAAATTGATCTCATAAACATAGACCAAAGATTACTTGAGATAAAATAAGAATAAAATAAGAGGTAAACTCCTCAAGTTCGTATCAAAAAATGTTTTGAAAAAGTAATCCAGATGTCCAGATGAAGTATTTAATAATCATAAGTCATTTTATAATACTAGATATGTCCTAACAATCGCTTAGACAAAAGAAGCTTTTTAAATAATTAAAGAAATGTTAAATACTGTACTAATAAAGAAATGGTGAATATCAAAGATATTTTTGTAATAACAAATTAATTAACAAAGTATTTCATGTCTTGATAAGGAAAATTCAATAAATCATGATATTGTGGTCGTCTGGTTTTTTTTTTGCTTTTTAACAATAAATTAAATTCTTATAGATTTCATCATATTATTACTGCATCGTATTCATATGATCATCGGGTACGCTAAACCGATCGAAGTAACGTGCATGTAGTGTTGAACAGCTATACATCTAAAACGATCGGTTATACGCCTCATATCACTTCCAATATTAGCAATGAAGTGATTCCGTATATAAGTTCTACACTTTTGGAAAACAAATTTAATAAATCCAACGATAAACCCGATACTACAATTTGAAAGCTACATGAAAATTACTCGGGTAGTTATTCACTAATTATGAGACTGGAATCCTTTTAATGTAAGATGGAAGAGAAGATCTTATTTCCTTGAACACATAAATTTAGTTGGGATTCCGAACCGGAAGAATGATCATCAATTTGTTGAAACAGACAATTGATAAGATAAAATGCTTATGTGATTATCTTTATAAACAAATATTCAAAATATTTCGCCACTTTATCGCGCGTTATGATTTAAGTTTTAATCCAAGTATAAACAGGTATAAAAAAATTACATAATTCATTCAAACTAAAAAGAAAAATTAGATATTAACAGGTTAATTAACCAGTTTTTTTATCAAAGTACAAAAAGGTTCTCAATTTTTTTAGTAAATTACAATAATGCATTTATCTGCATGCAACATATGCAACATGAAATAATACATTTCCGTTATCCTAATATAATATTTGAAATGAAAAAAAAAATATCTAATACATTACGTATAGCATTTACGTGATATTATAATATTCCCTACGTGGATTTGATTACAATGGTGATACAGCATATACAAATAAATGAAACGTAAAAAAAAAACATTTTTTTTTATTTTTCATTTTTTTTTATTAGAAAATTATGAGCCAAGGGATACAAAGTACAATTACCGTGGTGGGAACGGCAGCCGAGTTAATTCCGGACCTTGTTCCATTTATAAAATTTCTTCCCTTAATTAATGAAGTTGGAATTATCTTTGACGAAATCATCAAGATAGTAGATGCTGCTGAACATAATAAACGAACTTGTAAAATATTAAAAAAACGAGTTCGTGTTGCAAAATTAGCCGTACAAGAACTTAAAGAAGAGAAAGAAGATAAAGAAGAGTGTTTTAATAATAAGAATTATTCATCTTTACAAGATCTATCTAATATTATAAAACAAATTAAAAAATTTATATCAGAAATTTCTCAAATGAAGACTTTGACAAAATATTTTAAAGCGAAAAGTATTGAGAAAACTTTTACGGAATTATGTAGAGAATTTGATAGTGCTGTTTCCTTATTGTCTTTGTCTATTAACGTTAAAATTGTTGGACAATTAAAATCTATTGACGGTAAATTGACTGATGAGCTTAAAGAATTAAAAGCCGATCAAGATGAATTCGCTAAAGTAAGATTATAAAATTGGGTTCTATTATGCATTTATTTGAGTATAAAAATTAATTATAACCTATTTTTAATAATTATAGTATCTACAAGATATGTTGGGTAGCATTAAGGGTATTGAAGGTGGCGTAAAAGATATTGGAGATGATACAAAAGAGATGAAAACCTGTCTCAAAGACTTAAATAATCAGTTTTCTACGACTGTAGTAAAAGTCAATGCAATGAGTGCTACAATGGAAAAATTGATGACCGGACCTCAAGATCAAACAAAAATTGATAAAATCTTTCAGGCAAAACTATTAAAATTGCCTGATTTTGAACAGGATGATAATGAGAAACGTAAAGATGGACGCGTGACTAAATGGTATAACGTAAGAAATAAATGTGAAGAATTCGCTTTTAAAATTATTTCTGAAGAGGAAAAAAATGACGTACAAAATCAAGTTACAATTCTTAAAGAACTTCAAGATTGGCAAAACATCATAAAATTTTATGGAACGGTTGCTGATGGTAATAAACGATATTTGGTGACTGAATGGGCCGAATACGGTAATTTACGTGAATATTATATAAACAATAAAGATCAATTCGATCTTAGATTAAAATTGTGTATGTCTCTTGATATTGCTCGCGGATTGAGTTTTTTAAGAACCGTTGAGGTAATTATATAACTGACTTTTAATTAACGAAATTTTTTATATAATTGCTTAATTCTTTTTTCTTTTTCTTTTTAGATTGTTCATCGTGATATAAGGGCTGAGAATATATTAATTACACTCAATGGGACAGCAAAACTTGCAAATTTTAAATTAAGTCGTTACGTAAATGCAGCTACATTAAATCAAAAGCAAAATTTAGAACGAGTTCGTTATTGTGCACCTGAATTGTTGATTAGAACTCCAGATTGCAAATATGATCAAAGATGTGAGGTTTATAGTTTTGGAATCTTACTTTGGGAAATTGCTGAAGAAAGAATTCCATATCAAGATTGTGGTGATATTGTGGAAATAACTGAAAAGGTACGTAATAAAATGTATAGAGAACCATTTTCTATAGATAGCCCAATGCCAAAGGAATTTAAACAATTAGAAATTGAAGGTATGTAAATGAAAATATTTTAAACAATAATTTTATTTGTTGGACTTAAATTTTTTTTTTTTACATATTTTTTAGCCGTTCATCAGGACCCAGATTTTAGGCCAAAAATTACAAAAATGTTTGAAATTCTTAGAGATTGTTATTCTAAGAGACATTTACATCCACAACATTCATCAAGGTCTAGTATTTCAACCCTAAACAGAAAACCCTTCACTCCGCCAAAACGAGCATTCAGCATTGATCAAGATGCATATGCACTTCCTATTAATTTACCAGATTTTGAATCATTTAAATACATGACACTTGCTGATGCAGCGAAACAACATAAGATGTTTAAAAATGGTAAGCCTAGTGGAGATATAGGCACTGCATATAAATGTTTTGAAGCCTATGCGAATAATCAAAATGCTACAAAACGTAATCGAATCACAGCAAAATATTATAAAGCAGTTTACATTTCAAGAGGATTGGCTGAGAGCCCTCAAAATAAAGATAAAATTGTTGCTGAATTATTTAAAGAAGTTGCTGATGATGAGGCAAATGAATATCCTGAAGCAAAAGTAAGATATGGAGATTGTTTGTTTAATGGTAAAGGTGTTGATAAGAATGAATCAGAAGCTCTTAAATATTTTGAAAAAGCTGCTGAAGATGGTGTTGTAGTAGCAATGTATAACGTTGGAAATATGTATTATAATGGTGTTGGATGCAAAAAAGATACAGAAAAAGCTAAGAATTATATAGAATTAGCTGTTTATAGTGGTTACGAACCTGCTATTAAATTTCGTAATGAATATAACTTCTGAATTTTTTTTTTTATTATTTATTAAATTATTATGTTATTTAGCCAAAAATAAAAATTTTTTTTTATTTGTCATACTGTATATTTCATTTTTATTTAACTAATAAATTATTTGATTTTTAACGCTTACTGGAAGTAAAAATCGCTGCATTATGGGTGCATTATGCATTCGTTTAATATTCTCAAGTTACGTGATTATCTATTTCCATCCGGCATAAAAAGTTACATACATAGACGTGTAAGAAAAAAGATGCAATTATCGGGTTAATTATATAGTTTTTTTTATTGAAATATAAAAAATTATGATTGGATCTAATTTTTAGAAATAACATGCATTTATCTATGTATGCAGATGAGCGTGGGAAATCTATCCGGATTTTCCTAGTTCGCTTTTATTTAAATTGTGATGAAAATTATGATCATTTATTGTGATAAAAAAAAAACCGGAAAGAATTTCAATTTCGGACTGTTAAAAAAACTAATTTCCGGAATTTTTATGCTTTACAGGAATTTTTCCGAAACTTTTGAAACTTTTTCAGGCTTTTTTTTCCGGGCTGGTGAGGACCTTCTTTGGACCTGATTTTATAAAGGTCATCAATTTGTGCAACATGAATTCATTTACATCGTTATCTCAATGTAACAAGTGTAACGAAAAAATATCTAATAAAAGATAACGTATTACGTATACATACCCATTTACGTGCTATTATAATATCCAAAATTATTAGAAATATTTCATTGTAACCATATACATTGTAATTATTGTACGTGGATTCTAACGCAACAAAAAGTTTGATTACAATGGTAACACAGCATATACATTAATAAATAAACCGGAGTTTTGTAGTTTTATAAAATAAAAATCTCTTTTTTTCGATTAAATTATTTATTAAATTATTAGAAATGGAAGATAAAGGATCAAAAAAGAATTACTCCACTGAAAATTTAAAAGATACTGCTTTTATGTTTGTTCCATTTGCAAGATTTCTTCCTTTAATTAATGATATTGGAAATTTCTTTAATGAAATCATTGAATTAGTAGAAGCTGCTGAACATAATAAACGGACTTGTGAAATGTTAAAAAAACGAGTTCGTGCTGCAGAATTAGCAGTACGAGAACTTAGAGAAAAAAGAAAGGAAAGAAAAGAATTTTTTAATAAAACAAATTATATACGTTTACAGGAATTATCTGGTATTATAACACGAATTAGAAATTTTATATCAGAAATTTCTCAAATGAAATCTTTGATAAAACATATTAAAGCGAAAAATACTGAGAAACTTTTTAAAGAATTATGTGGAGAATTTGACAGTTGTATTAACTTATTGTCTTTTTCTCTTGAAATTAAAATTGCTGATGAACTTGCACAATTAAAATCCGACCAAGATGATTTATTTAAAGTAAGATTAAAAAATTTAGTTTTATTATACATTTAATTGAGCATAAAATTAATTTTAAATTATTTTAATAATTATAGTATATACTAGGAATGGGGGATGGTACTATCAAAAAAATTGAAGATGACGTTTCATATGTTAAGGATGACGCGAAAGAAATTAAAGCCTGCCTCGCAAACTTAAGTAAAGAGTTTTCCTCAACAGTTGTAAAAGTCAATGCAATGAATAATACAATGGAAAAATTTATGAATGAGCCTTCTCAAAATCAAACAAAAATTGACAATATCTTTCAGGCACATACACTAAAAATATCTGATTATAAACAGGATGATAAAGAGAAACCACGTAAAAAGGGACGTGTAACTAAATGGTGTAACATAAAAATTGAATGTGAAGAATTCGCTTTTAAAACTATCTCTGAGAAAGAGGACCAAAAGATTGTACAAAATCAAGTTACAATTCTTAAAGAACTTCATGATTGCCAAAACATCATAAAATTTTATGGGCTTACTTGTGAGGGAAATAAATGGTATTTGGTGACTGAATGGGCCGAATATGGTAATTTACGTGAATTTTATACAAAATATAACGATCGATTCGATCTTAAATTAAAATTACGTATGTCTCTTGATATTGCTCGTGGATTAAATTTTTTAAGAGCCGTTGAGGTAATTTATAATCGGCTTTTAATTAACGAAATTTTTATTTAGTTTTTAATATATTTATTTTTTTTTAGATTGTCCATCGTGATATTAGGGCTGAAAACATATTAATTACACTTAATGAGACAGCAAAACTTGCAAATTTTAAATTAAGTCGTTACTTAACTGCAGCTACATTAAATCATAGTCAAAATTTAGAACGAGTTCGTTATTGTGCACCTGAATTGTTGGAGAGGGCGCCAAATTACAAATATGATCAAAGATGTGAGGTTTATAGTTTTGGAATCTTACTTTGGGAAATTGCTGAAGAAAGAATTCCATATCAAGATATTAATGATCTTGTGGAAATAACTGATAAGGTACGTAATAAATTGTATAGAGAACAATTTTCCGAAGACAATCAAATGCCAGAGGAATTCAAACAATTAGAAAATGAAGGTATGTAAAAAAAAAATATTAAATTATAATTTTATTTGGCTATATTTAATTGCTTCTTTTTTTTACACATTTTTTTAGCCGTTGATCAGGACCCAGATTTTAGGCCAAAAATTACAAAAATGTTTGAAGTTCTTAATAATTGTTTCAAGAAATATTCACAAATTACATCAAGTTCTAGTAGTCCAAACCTAAGCGGAAACAGTAGAAACAACTCCATGCAAAAGTCTCGCCTAAAACGAGCAGACAGCATTGATGCATACGCCCTTCCGGATTTTGAATCATTTAAATACATGACACTTACTGATGCAGCAAAACAACATAAGCTGTATGATAAACATGGTAAACCTGCTGGAGATTTAAAAACTGCATATAAATGTTTTGAAGCTTATTCAAATCTTGGTAACACAGGTACAGCAAACTGTAATCAAATCAAAGCAAAATATTATAAAGCATATTACATTTCAAAAGGATATGTTAAGGGCCCTCCAAATAAAGATAAAATTGTTGCTGAATTATTTAAAGAAGTTGCTGATGATGAAGCAAATGAATTCTCTGAAGCAAAAGTAAGATATGGAGATTGTTTGTATTATGGCAAAGGTGTTGAAAAGAATGAATCAGAAGCTCTTAAATATTTTGAAAAAGCTGCTGAAGATGGTCTCAAAGTAGCAATGTGTAACGCTGGAAATATGTATTATAATGGTATTGGTTGTACAAAAGATATAGAAAAAGCTAAACATTATATGAAATTAGCTGCTTATAATGATTATGAACCTGCTGTTAAATTTTGTAATGATCATAACTTGTAATTTTTTTCTTATTTATTTGCTAAATTATCATGTTATTTAATTATGATGAAAAACATATTATTTATTTTTTTTTAAAAAAAAAATTTATTTTATTTTATTTTTCTATCAATAAATACAAATTTTCGGATGATTTTAACGCTTACTGGAATAAAAATCACTGCATTATGTATTATATCACATATATATTAAATTATTAACCTTTTCATTAATATCCCCACTAAAATTCAAATCTAATAAAATTTTCGATAACATTGCGGGCTTACCTATTTTATCATAATTTTTTAAATTTATCATATGATATAATGTCCCGTTACTCAACGATTTCATCCCAAGGGTTCTATGACTTCTATCATCATGAAATTTTTAGGTAGATCGGTCTATGTAATTCCATATGGATTGGTCCGCATATTTTAATCTTTGATAATACCGTGTTTTGTGACTTTTGTTTGAAAAATATAGTGGATTTCATGTAGATGATTGGACGGTGACATATAATAGTGACAAATAGGAATTTCCATTCTAGTTCGTACAAGGAAACAAGGAGGTGTGATACAGATCTTAATACCCTAACCCTAAACCCATACAGTAGCAATTTGGGGTAAATTGTTTAACGCATATCACGGGCCAGGTATAGGAATATGATTATCTAACCATAGTGCTGATTGGGCCATCAGTAGAATAATTTTTAGAGTAATATACGGTACATATATAAAAACTTTTTAAATAAACGTAATCTACATTTTTTTGATAAATGTTACATAATAAATGTTTTCTAAATTAACAAATATTGATTTGAAATACTTGTATTTGTATCTAAAATTTTATTAATTGGAAGTGAACTGAGGGACTTCATCCATTAAATCGAATATAATCCTTAAGCAAAATAGTAAGTAATCTGAAGTGCATGTATGCTTATCGGTAAGTCATAAATTGAATCAATAAATGAATAAATCGTTCAACACATTAATTTTCAATTTTTGAGAATATCTCACATATAATGATCTAAAATTAAGGTATTTTTAGCATTTGTGCATACTGGAAAAATAATGCAAAATCACTAATATTTAAACCTCATAAAATTTTCTACTAACAAAATACTTTCTTATAAACTAACCTTATATTCCATTTCAATGAAGTATTATCTACTATTCAAATTCAATAATGAAATAAAACCAATAGAATAAATCAAATAATTTATTATTAAAAATTTGCCCTAAAAGTGTTAATTTTTTTTATATATTAAAGAAAAGTTTGTTTTGATATGTCTCTAAAGTTTAATAAGTACGTGATATTTACTGGTAAAATGTTTAAAATGTACTAAATTAACCTTAAATACGTCTGTTTTCCTTTACTGCAAAGCATTTCTTTATTATTCTTTCTTCAACTTAAAGAATATACAGTATATAAGCTATAAGCTATAATAGTTGTTATATTCTATGGTTTAACTTTTGAATTGCTTGTTTAATAACCAAATTATAAAAACCAAATTATTTTATAATTTGGTGTAATATCTCCACCACTGGATAATGGGTTTTGATCAATTAACAGGTTAATTAACCAGTTTTTTTTATTAAGGTTCCTTTTTTTAGTAATTACAATAACGTGATGATACATCTCCGTTCAATGAAAAATATTTACGTGCTATTATAAATCCCAAATTATTCATTGTACATGGGATTTCTAAACTTTTGTAATACAGCATATGCAAATAAATAAGTTTTATAGTCTCATAAAAATAATATTTTTTTTTTCTCTCTTTTTCTCGACAAATTGTTAGAAATGGAAGATGATAAGAAACAATCCGAAAATGCTGCAAATGGTGCTTCATTTCTAAGTAAAATGGCACAAGGTGCAAGCTCCGTAATGGAAGCAGCATCCGATATAGCTCCGGTACTTGTTCCATTTACAAACTTTCTCCCTTTAATTAAAGAAATCGGAAATATTTTTGACGAAATTATCGATTTAGTAGAAGCTGCTGAACATAATAAACGAACCTGCAAAATATTAAAAAAACGAGTTGATACTGCAGAATCAGCCGTACGAGATCTTAAAAGAGATAGAGAAGATAAAAAAGATTTTTTCACTAGTAATAATTATTTGCATTTACAAAATTTATCTAATATTGCAACACGAATTAAAGATTTTATATCAGAAATTTCTCAAATGAAAACTTTGGTAAAATATTTTAAAGCGAAAATTATTGAGAAAACTTTTACAGAATTATGTGAAGAATTTGATAGTTGTGTAAACTTATTATCTTTTTCTATTACCGTTGAAATTGCTGATGAGCTTAAAGAATTAAAAGCCGATCAAGAGGATTTTGCTAAAGTATGATTAAAAAAATTGGGTTCTATTATACATTTATTTGAATATAAAATTAATTATAAACTATTGTTTTAATAATTATAGTATCTCCAAGAAATGATTGCTGGTATTAAGACTGAAGTAGAAGATATTGGAGTTAATGTAAAAGATATTGGATTTAACATGATAGATATTGGAGTTAACGTAAAAGATATTGGAGTTAACGTGAAAGAAGTTAGAGATGACGTAAATGATGTTGGAGATAACGTAAAAGAAGTTAGAGATGACGTAAAAGATCTTAGAGATGACGTAAAAGAGATTAAAGACTACTTCTCAAAAGTTGTACAAGTCAATGCAATGAATAATACAATGGAAAAATATATGAACGAAACTTCTCAAAATCAAAAAGAGATTGATAAAATCTTTCAGGTACATAACCTAAAAATATCTGATTATGAACGGGATGATATTGAGGAACCACGTAAGAATGGACGTGTTACTAAATGGTGTAAAATAACAAATAAAGGTGCAGAATTTGCTTTTAAAACTATCTCTGAGAAAGAGGACCAAAAGATTGTACAAAATCAAGTTACAATTCTTAAAGAACTTCATGATTGGCAAAACATCATAAAATTTTATGGAATAACTTCTGATGGAAATAAATGGTATTTAGTGACTGAATGGGCTGAATGTGGAAATTTGCGTGAATTTTATCAAAATAAAAATGATTTTGACCTTAAATTAAAATTACGTATATCCCTTGATATTGCTCGTGGATTAAATTTTTTGAGAACTGTAGAGGTAATTATATAACCAGCTTTTTTTTAATTCGCGAAATTTTTTTAAATTAATTTTTTTTTTAGATTGTTCATCGTGATATTAGGGCTGAAAATATATTAATTACACTTAATGAGACAGCAAAACTTGCAAATTTTAAATTAAGTCGTTACCTAACTGACGCTACAAAAAAACAAAGCCAAAATTTAGAACGAGTTCGCTATTGTGCACCTGAATTGTTAGAGAGGGCTCCAAATTACAAATATGATCAAAAATGTGAGGTTTATAGTTTTGGAATCTTACTTTGGGAAATTGCTGAAGAAAGAATTCCATATCAAGATTGTGGTGATATTGTGGAAATAACTGAAAAGGTACGTAATAAAATGTATAGAGAACCATTTTCTGAAACTAGTCAAATGCCAGAGAAATTCAAACAATTAGAAATTGAAGGTATGTAAAAGAAAATATTTAAATTACAATTTATTTGTTAGATTTAATTTTCTTTTTTTTTTACATTTTTTAGCCGTTCATCATGACCCAACTTTTAGGCCAAAAATTACAAAAATGTTCGAAGTTCTTAGAGATTGTGTCAAAAATTATTCTTCTAAAAGACATCTATCTTCACAAGATTCATCAAGTTCTAGTAGTTTAAACCTAAGTGGAAAACCCTCCACACCAAAGCCTACTCCAAAACGAGAATTTAGCATTGATACCCTTCCAGATTTTGAATCATTTAAATACATGACGATTGCTGATGCAGCAAAACAACATAAGAAATATAGAAATGGTAAAATTATTGGAGATGTAAAAACTGCATATAAATGTTTTGAAGCCTATGCAAACTCGAATAAAATAAATATAACAAACCGTAGTAATCAAATCAAAGCAAAATATTATAAAGCACTTTACATTTCGAAAGGATTGGTTGAGGGCCCTCCAAATAAAGATAAAATTGTTGCTGAATTATATAAGGAAGTTGCTGATGATGAGGTAAATGAATTCCCTGAAGCAAAAGTAAGATATGGAGATTGTTTGTGTTATGGCAGAGGTGTTGAACAAGATGTTCCAGAAGCTCTTAAATATTTTGAAAAAGCTGCTGATGATGGGGTTAAAGTAGCAATGTATAACGTTGGAAATATGTATTATAATGGTATTGGTTGTACAACAGATACAGAAAAAGCTATTCGTTATATGAAATTAGCTGTATATAATTGCTATGAACCTGCTATTGAATTTTGTAAGGAGCATAACATAATTTTATAATTATCATGTTCTTTAATTATGATGAAAAAAAACATGCAAATATCCTCAAATTTGCCAATAAATTAAAATTTAATCGTCCATTATTGGTAAACTTACATTTGTAATAGCTTTTTAATTTAACGTAATTCACATAATTTTTTTTTTTTCACGTAATAAATATTAAAGTATCCAAATTAATAAAATGATATATTTGTGTCCAAATTTTATTAATTAGAAGTAAAATGAGGGACATCCATTTAAAATTAAAATCCTAAGCAAATTGTAAGTAATTTGAATACATGTATGCATAGGAATATGATTTTATATCCATTTGAAAGGGAGAATGAGACCTATCCAACGAACTAAAAATCTTCATGAATTGTATCATTGATTGATGAATAAATGAATAAATTCGTTCAACACATTAATTTTTGAGATTGATCATTAATAACTTCACATATAATGATCTTCAATTCTAAAATTAAGATATATTTTTGTCTTTTCTTCTAGCATTTATGCATACTGGAAAAATAATGCAATATCGCTAATATTTGAAATTAAATCAATAGAACAGTTCCTGAAATCAAATAATTTATTATTAAACAATTTACCCTAAAAGTGCTATTTTTTTACTTTTTAAATTTTATATTTTAAAGATAATTTTTATGATGTCTCTAAGATTTAATAAGTACATAATATTTACTGGTAAAAATGTTTAAAATTGTACTAAACTAACCTTAAATACGTCTGTTTTCCTTTACCGCGAAACCTTCTTTATTTTCTCCTTTCTTCAATATATAAGTATATAAGTTATAAGCTACAATAGTTATTATATTCTATGCTTTAAATTCTGAATTACTTGTCTAATAAACAAATTATTTTAAAAAGGTCGTAAATTTGGTGTAATATCTCCACCACTGGGTTAAATATCAGTATGCTCACACAAGATCCAATTTTAAAAAAAAATTTATATATAAAAAAAATCACAAGTGATCGGCAAGATGAACAACATTGTGATAAAAAGAAAGCTTGTTTAATATTCTTATCACGCGTTATTTCTGATTTGTTTTCATCCAAGTACAAATCGGTTACATGTTCACATAGACTAATAAGAAAAAAGATGCAATTAACAGGTTAATTAACGAGTTTTTTTTATTAAAGTACTAAATTATAGCCCGTTTTACAACTGTTTTACACTTATCTAATATGTATGCAGATGGAGAGGACCTGATTTTATAAAGGCCATCAATTTGTGTAACATGAATTCTATTGCTTTCATATACCTACATCTCAATTTAATAATTGTAATGAAAATATATAATAATAAAGATAACGTATTACGTACACCCATTTACGTTTTATTGTTTTATTATAATACCCAAAATTAATAATAAAATATAAATACTTTGTTGTTCATATACATTGTAATTGTTGTACGGAGATTTCAAAAGTTGGTAGTACAGCATATACATGAATAAATATAACGGAGTTTTTATAGTTTCGCAAAAAAAAGAAATTTTTTTTTTTTTATTTTTAAAATTTAATTATTAGTAATGGGGGATGATGGATCAAAAAATAGTAAAACAGCTATTTTCTTTGAAAAAGTAGCCGACCATACTGCAACTTTAATTGATGTGACGGCAAGTACCGGTGCCGCAATAGGAGCAGTAGCCGAAGCAGGAATTCCAATGGTTGTTCCATTTACAAAATTTCTTCCTTTAATTTCTGAAATTGGAAATATTTTTAACGAAATAGTCGAATTAGCACAAGCTGCTGAACATAATAAGCGAACTTGCGATGCATTATTACATCGAGTTTATGCTGCAGACTTAGCCGTACTAGATCTTAAAGTTCAAAGAAATAAAAAAGAATTTTTTAATAATAAAAATTATCTATGTTTACAGAATTTAGTTAATATTATAACACAAATTAGAAAATTTATATCAGATATTTCTCAAATGAAATCTTTGATAAAATATATTCAAGCGAAAAGTATTGAGAAAACTTTTAAAGAATTATGTAAAGAATTTGATAGTTGTGTTAATGTTTTGTCTTTTACTCTTAATGTTAAAACTTCTGATGAAATTGGACAATTAAAAGCCGATCAAGAAGATTTATTAAAAGTAAGATTAAAATTGAGTTCTATCATTATGCATTTATTTGATCATAAATTAATTTTAAATTATTTTAATAAATATAGTATCTAATGGGAATGGAAGATGGTATCAAAAAAATTGATGGTGATGTTAAAGATGTTAAAACTAACGTAAAAGAAATTGGAGGTGACGCAAAAGAGATTAAAGTCTGCCTCGTAAACTTAAGTAAAGAGTTTACCTCAACTGTTGTAAAAGTCAATGCAATGAATAATACAATGGAAAAATTTATGAACGAAACTTCTCAAAATCAAACAAAAATTGATAATATCTTTCAGGTACATCCACTAAAATTTGTTGATTATGAACGGGATGATCATGAGAAACCACGTAAGAATGGACGTGTAACTAAATGGTATAAAACAACAAATAAAGGTGCAGAATTTGCTTTTAAAACTATCTCTGAGAAAGAGGACCAA
>JADRCO010002171.1:0-14880 GCA_021464525.1 Rhizophagus sp. LPA8_4_AMF | reverse complement strand
ATTCGTAAAATGGTTGAAGAAATAGTAAATTTTCAAAATAAAAGAACTTTTCAAGCAAAATGGAATAGGTCAAATAATACATTCTGGTTATAAATTATAATTATTAAATTTCCATTGCAATAATCAAATAATATGCGTCTTAAAACAAAATGTTTTTATTTTATTAAAAAAATGGCAATTTTTAAATCTAAATGCTGTAAGATAAAGAAAATGCTGCGGGATTTAAGATCTGCATTGATTACGTAATGATCTTCGTGACCACATTTCTGGGTGATGCTGGGGACGTTTACGGTTTATTACTTGGGTTCTTTGAACTATAATTGTATTTATATTCCACTCAATCACAATTAAAACTGGATCGGTGTCGTTGTTATTATTGTAGTTTGCGTTGATCCAATTAACGACCTCTTGTTGGGTTTCGACACCAAGAACTTTAAGATCTTCCATATTCATTTCATTAAATAATATTTTGTAAAGACAAGCAACGAAGAGGGTATATATATATATATAGAACTGGTTCTTTTGATATCCTACATAAAATAAAGAAACAGAAATTAAACACGAGACAAACTTTTTGTTGAAATTTATTAAATACTTGTAGTACATCGGTATATACAGTACCAATTATATACGAAAATTACTAAACTTTGGGGTAAAATAAGTAGAAAGGGAATGTACAAATATATATTGTATATTATCAAAATAAGTTTTTTTATTTTTTTATTATTAAATGTTTAAATAGTTTTGGGAACAAGAATAAAGATTTTCAGATTTAAAGTCTTTGCAAAATTTAACTTTTTTTTTTTGCGTAAGGAATAAAAGAGTGCGAAAACAAAAAATCATTTTATTTAAATAAAAAAAATTTACCACTTAAAAAATCTTGTAATTTGCAAAAAGCTCCTTGTTTCCTATTGTTCTAACAAAGTTTTTATCGCTTTTGTTTGCGAGGTCCCTTACATATGATTAAAACATTTTTTTTTCGTTTTTAACAATCAACATACGCAGATGGGATCAAACTCACCACGATACCCTCGCACAACATAATACTTTAGGGATCCTGTTACTCAAATTATACAGTAAATGAATCATTATAATATACCAAACTTGTTAATAAAGGGGAAAACTAATAGCCGAAATTGATAAACTCATACGAAAACCCATCCAAATTTCTCCGGGTTATGACAATCTGAGATGCCACCACCAAATTATACAAGTCACGTGGGATGAAAACTTTCGGGGACCTCACATGATGGTGCGTTGGCCTGTAGCGGGACTCAAATTCATATTAACATGACT
This sequence comes from Rhizophagus sp. LPA8_4_AMF, assembly GCA_021464525.1. NCBI lineage: Eukaryota > Fungi > Glomeromycota > Glomeromycetes > Glomerales > Glomeraceae > Rhizophagus > Rhizophagus sp. LPA8_4_AMF. The sequence continues at coordinate 13,584 of JADRCO010002171.1, read as the reverse complement.
GCTGCACTCACTAAAATTGATACAAGAAGAACATCGGACTTTACTCTGCAGGGCATAACCGTAATAAATCGCGTAAAAAAAAATAGGAATTCCAAAATTACTTCTTTTACAAATCAAATGTAATGACCAGCTTCTCATGGTTGGACATAAAATTGTCCAAGCCAAATTGTTCATCGAAAAATGGCAAGAATACAATCATTAGATAATATTATTTAAATACAAAGGACAGATGTCACCATTATTTGAACAAAGTCAAAAGTAAAATCAAAATTCACATTTATTACGTTTATGTAAAATACATTCAATATATATATATATATATATTCTATAAATATTATTGATCTTTGCCAAAATTTCCATATTTTATAACGAGATTAATTTTTTGTCACAAAATAAATCTCATGATTCGATTTGCAGATCATGTGTAACAATTAAATTACGCTTAATTTAAAAATAATGTCACACAAGACATTTTTTATTACACATATTAATCTTTCATGAAAAAAAGAAATTCTTTTTTAATAATATATTCTTTCTATCTATATCTAAACTAATTTGTTCAGATTTTAAAAAAAAAGTACACTAAATTCTAAAAAGAACTAACTAATTAAAAGTGAAGTATTTTATGTTCATGTATCACATATAATCACATATATATATAATTCTTTATGATTATTGATAATAATTTAATGTTTATTATGTGCATGATTTAATGATAGAAAAATTTAATGCGTTAGAAAGACAAAATGAATAAAACGAGCTAGAAATTCTTTTAATAAAATGTTTTAATACAAAATTCGTAATAATTGGCCAACGTATTCAATGATAGAGTAATAGAGCAAAAATATTCTGCATTCTGATGGTAATAAATAACCCGTCTTTTTTTTCAACTAATTAATGTTATTTTTAAATTTTGAGTATACATTTAAAATATTGTAAGTGAAATGACCGATTCAATCTGATTGGTCCTTGATCCAAATAATGATCACATGATTTGTAATTTTGTATTAAAAACTTGGCCGATTATTTACATTCAACTTATAGCGCATTGCGTATATAAGAATAATCTGAAATTTCAACATTGAAGGCAAAAAAAAGGACCATATTATGACTATAAAATATAAATTAGTTTACAGAAATAATGTATTTAGCAAATGATTAAGAAATCTTTATACTTTCCTAATTTATTTAATTTATGGAATATGGTCTGGATTTTTATCACATTATATTCACTAATCATCTTTTGGCGTGAAATTTGTAGTTTTATTGATTTTCAATACAGTGTACATTAAAAATTTTGAATTTTCATCTTTTGATGAAAGAATTAGAGAGGAACTACGAATTATACTACAAAGATTCTATAGACATTGTGTTGAAAAAAAAAATAGTGTTAGAAATATTATAATAGATATGGTGAAGATTTACCAAAAAACAAAAAAATCCCCAATTTTACGTCACTTCGTAACTTTGATCAGCAGAATACTATAATATTAATGATAAAATGGAAATTTGTTCAATCCAAATTTGGAAAGTAGTATTTTTAAAACTTGCTTTTGAAAAATTCAAGTTGATATTCCTTCCTATAAAGTCAAAATGGAACGAAATTTCGTTATAACGAAGTCGATAAACGAAGTCGATGTAACGTAACAACTAATATAATGCAAACTTGAATTGGAAAAAGTGGATCAATAAGTTACAATAATATTTCAACTATGAACAATTATGGTAAGTCGGCACATTTATAAATAATCTTCAATAATTTTTATATGTTGTATTAAATAACCAGAAATTTTCATATAATCAATATTTCTTTATCACATCGAATTTAATTAAACGATATCTACTTTTTAAATTATAATCAAATTTTATTGGTTCCAATTGTCAATGTCAAAGGAATATTATTTGCAAAGTTATTAATAGTAGCTTTAAAAAAAAAATGTCGCACAAAATTATATAAACGTAATTTTTTCATTGTTTTTCTTTTTTTTTTTTAAGGTAAATATGATGATTTTACCGCTTTACGACTTGCATATTTTTGAAACAATTAAAATCGATCAATTTTTATTATTGTTTCATCTAATGGAAATTCGAGAAAGAAAAAGAAGAACAATCACCTATTTATAACTTCAATTTTACTAACTAAATTAATCAATGTTCCGAAATTCAGGAAATAGAACATTTTCATTCAACGGAAATGGACCAAATTTAACAAAAATATTACCTTTTTTCAATATATGAAATAAAATTTCTGACATTTATAAATTTCTTTAATACTTTATATCCATTTTTTAATATTTTAAAAAATACTTTTATTTTTTTTATTATTTATAATACTTTTTATTTTTTTTTATTATTTATAATACTTTTTAATTTTATTTATTTTTTATTATTGCATATTTAAGAAATTAATTATTCAACAGTTTAATGTAAAAATATAATATTTTGGTACAAAGAATACCAAAATATAGTTTTTTCCGCCCAAAATTTGCAATATTTGGTTTAAGCAGATTTAATGGAATTGTTTGTGTAATATGACTAAAAATAGTAAGTTACTGGTTTGAATCCTGGTAATTCGCCCAAATTCCCATTTTCATTATGCTTATGCTCCTATTTTAATATTATCAGTTTGTCCATTTTATACAATTTTACCACTTGATTTACAAAAAAAAAAAAAAATCATAACCATTTTTTTTAAAAAAAAAAAAAAAATTTTTTTTTTTTTCTTTTATTTTCCGGTGAACATGATAACTGCATTATTTACGAAAAAAAATTTTTTATTTATCATAATTTTCCAGTGACCAAAATACCAAAATAAAAATAAAAAAAAAAAAGTATCAAATAATAATAATGTATATTTTCATAAATTAGAAACAAAAATTTTATTTTTTTCAACTAAAAAAGAAAAGAATATAAAGAATATTTAAATTTAATTTAACGGTAAATTACGTTTTTTTCAAAAAAAAAAAAAGATTTCATAATATCATGATTGTAATTTAAATATAGAATGCTGATATTAATTGCCTATTTAATATGTATTATTGTATTATTGAGTATTAATAAATTATGACGGGAATGGGAATATCGGGCGATCACGGGTATTTTCTCCGAATATCGCTCTTTTTAAAAATTATACTCTTAATCATCTCTTAATTCTTTTTCTTTTCTTTAATTATTTCTTCCAATTTTTTTCTTTTTGAATAGAGTAAAAAACTCTCTGTATTCTTCTCATACCATACAAATACAGTAAGTATATGTTTTATTCTCTAACGATTTTTGTCGCAAAAAACTGGCGATAGCACGAAATTGTTTCACCAATAGTATAATTATTATACAATGGCGATGATTTTAATATAGCAATTTTGCCGAATTTATTAAAACCACATAATTATAAAAAAAAACAAAAAAAACAAAAATAATTTTACACGCAAAAAAAAAAAAAGAGAAAAAAAAAAAATAATAAAAATAATAAAGAATAAAAAAATTACATACCACGTATTTTATATACATACAATATCAAATTTTGTTGATTTCTCTTTTTTTTTAATCATATTCACAAAATTTTTTTTTTTAAAAAAAATATTATATACTTGAAAAAATTCATTTTTTCTTTCATTTAAGAAAAAAAAGTTATTCTCTTGAAAGTAAAAGTTAATGGATATTTCATCTTCATCGCGAACTTGTGACTCACAAAGCGACAGTAGTATTGTAGATAATACTACGAACGTAAATACCGTAACCACTGCAAGTACTCCTGAATCTTCAATTGCTAACCAAAATGAATCTTCCCATAATAATATTGCAAATATATCATCAGAATCATCTGATATTATTAAAACCATTACGGAACCTTCACAACCTACAATTACAATAACACCTCAACCTCAAAACGATTCTTCCCTAGTTCTCATTTTAGATGAAGTGCCACCGCCACCTTACCCTACAGATTCAAATATACAAATTCTAACTCCGTCTCATTCAAGAGACCATACAACGATAACACTCACTTCTCCACCTGAATATACAAGTTCAGAAATCATTACTACACAGCCACAACCACAAATCATGTCACTTTCTCCATATAATAATAGATTTAGCGATATATCAACGACAAATACGACAAATGAGGATATATCAAATCGTGCATTATTAAATTCGGCTCAGCAATCAAAATTTTGCAAGATATGTCAAGAATCAGAAGAATCAGGTTCTTCGAATGCTTTGGACTCAGAAACTTATGAAAAGGGAAAATTAATTTCTCCTTGTAAATGTAAAGGTTCACTTCAATATGTACATATTGGTTGTTTAAATCAATGGCGTCATTCCAATGTACGTGCGGAAGCGTCATATAGATGTGAAGTATGTAAATACGAATATAGATTTTATAGAACACGTATAGCAAAAATATTTTCAAGTAGCTTTACATTACATTTTCTTACCTTGACATTATTATTATCTATAATATATTTAATATCTTATATAGTAAAATTGATTCTACATAATAATGTTTCTTATGATCCAAATGATCCAAATAATGACCCTCCTCATAAATTACCTGGTGAAGATAATTATAATAGGTGGAAAGAGATTGAATTTTTAAATATTCGTGTTATTGAATATATAATAGGTATTTCAATAGTTTCATGTTTTGGTTTAATATTTTTCGTAATTATGATTTGTTTCAATGGGTTCAGTCATACAAGACATAGTTATTGTTTTATTGGTGGTTTTAATAATTCTTGTTGTTTAAGTTATGGAGGTTGTTCTGGGAGTGATTGCTCTGATAATGATTGTAGTGGTTTTATTGTTATAATCTTTTTTTTTATAATTTCGATAATATTCATGGTAGGCTTCGTTGGTGCAACAATTGCCGCCTATCTATTAATACAAAAAATTACATCAATCTGCCTTGAAAAAGTTCATGATCGTATACTAGAGGTTAATAAGGGTTAATACTTAATATGTATAAAAAAAAACTATATGTATAGATAAAAAATAAATCTTTTTACTACAAACAAATATGACAATATTACGTCTGGATGACCATTTGCGTCATGTATTTGACATCACGATTAGTAAGCAGTAGATTTCATAAATGTAATTCACGTGAGTTCGTTAACTTTAACAGGGGTACGGCTGTACTGCTAAGTTTGGTTACATCCGATCATTGTTATTCGATTCGGTTTACATGGAAAAGGAACATAAATAACATAAATATATTTTAAACCTAAAGGTGGAGGTGTAGACCTTTTAACTTAAGCCGAGGATGCATTGTTTGTGTTAATTTTTTTGCGTCTAAAAAAAGAAAAGTAGAAAATTCCATTTAAAAACCATTTAATTACCTGATGTATTAAATAAAAAAAAATGCATATAATATTATTATTATTAAATTGTTTTTATACTTTTCTCTCATAATATCGGTCCGAAAACATCGCGCAGTGAACTATTCGAAATTTTGAAATATTTTTGTAAATCAATTGGCGTAACCAAATTACCGAAACACTATTCTTGACATCCCTTACTTCACCTTTCACAAATTTCTACTTCAAGTTTGCAAGAAAATAATACATTTAGGAAACTATTACTATTTATATCCTTCTAAGTCAAAATTATAAACGCGAAAAAATACAGTAATAATAGATGTTAGACATTCTATCCGTTAAAAAATTAAATTTATGAGTTGAAATATCACACCCATATACAATTATGGCGTATATGACTTCGTGTGACGACTGTGACGTATTAAAATTTTAATCCTTTCAAAAGATATATTAATTAAGTATTGGATGTTTTCTTGTATAGCATCGCTGAAACCGAAGTTATAAAATCATTAGCACTCTACAATTAATTTGGTCGCCAAAGTTATATTTATATTGGTTCAACTCTTTTCTTATAGCTGATTGATGGACTGTGCTAAACTGTACTTTCAATTTTTTCAATTTGCTTTTTAGTATTGGATAGTTGTGAATAAATTCGCATGATTCTCACTTTATCTTTATTAAGAATATCATCATTCTTTGACTTGAAATTTCCAACTTGTGGAATTAAATAAAGTCATATCACCGTAGATTATATATTATATGTTCTTAATTATAACAGATAAGTGAAATGTTTTAATTTTCAAGAATTATTTCTCAATATTAAACGAGAATTCAATTCTTATATATATCTAATATAATAATGTAAAATTTTTGGCAACAGATAATTCTAATTTGATTAAAACTACATTACGCTATATAATTCAATTCTAGCATGGATTACTTTGAAATAGTCTAAACGGTCAGACCTTGTAATATCATTTCACACTTCACACATGATTTCATACTTGGCTACTCATACTTGACTACTCATACTTGAGTAATTGTTTTACCTCCTTACTTAACTTCTTTGATGAAATGATAGATTGATCTAATTCGTTCCTCAATTGTGCATTTTCGTTCGTAAATTTATTACACTCATTACGTATTACTGTGCATTTATCGAGTAGATAGAGTCCATTATCTATAGCAACTTCTAATTTTTGTGCCTGAGGAATATCCACACTACGTGATCGTTTTGTAGTAGTAAGGTTGTAGAGTATCTATCATTTGGTGGTCTGATTCTAATTTCTTTCCCTTACCTATCGTAGATGAATGATGAATCCCGTATAGCACGCACAACGCTTCAGTCGCTTCACGTACTATATATAATTTTTAGTATATAAATTAATACTAATATATCATATGTCGTAGATTTTGTTATTATCAATAATATCGATATAATACCGATATTAATAGCACCAATATAGTATTAATTTATACCGGTAATACAATAATACAGGTATTGAGATATTGGGGATCAATAATATCGGTACTAAAATTTTTTTATTTCGCATGCAATCCGATGCAAACAAATTATCATTGTCTATTTAAAGAAAGAACAAATGTCAAAATTCTACCATTATAGATGTCATAGCAAATGAAATTACTTGTCCGATTAGTAGTGAGTCAACAAGATCAATTATGTATTTTAAAGTGTCAACACATATTATCATTAAATACCTAAAAAAAATTAAAACAAAAAATTTGTTCGGGAAAAAATTGAAGATAATGATATTTAGATACTCACCACAAAATACAATTTATAAAAAATTTATATACAAAATTTTTTGAATCTGGACATATTTTACCTTCAATTGAATTAGGAAATTCCGATATGGCAGTGATGATTCAGATAATTCAGAAGTTGAACTTATATTAACTAAAAAAAAAGAAATTTATGAATTCAATTATTAAATTGAATTCAAAATATATCATCATCAATATGGTGAACGCGTAGGTATTTGTCATGAGTCATAACTACTTATTACTATAATATTATTGATTACGGTAGTGTTTTGTAGTTTTATTTTTATTTTTATATGTAGTTGTAGTAGAGAATAAGATCACGTGCACTGATTAATTTATACTTTGCGGATCAGATTTTATACTTCCATACATACTTTCTACATTAGTCAAAATTCATTTCTGAGGAACCCAGGACCATACTCCCTTCTCATTACAAACTAAATAGGGATAACGCGTGTTGATAGTGTACCTATTACGATTGAAGACTTCGAAGATCTCGCAACAATACTCCCTTCCTTTTATAAACTGGAACTAGCTAATGATAAAATTGTAATAATGCCCGTTCACAATCTTAACTGGTATATTATTTTTTGTTGGAATGCCAACAAACGTTTCTTTTCCGTGCTGAATTATAATAAAATTGATCTGAATTACGTTGTAAATATTTTTTGTAATTTCAAATTGATCAGCATACAATTTTTTTGATCATACTTTACGTTATAACAAAAAAACTTGTTACAAAAAGCTCGTCCCAACTCGACATAGCTACAACCCATCCGACATTAGGTAGATCATATTATTAGATGTATAAATAGTTAAAATTAATATTTTTATTTTATTTTTTAGCCATCTTTTTCATTCTTTTTGATTATTTTTTTTTTTTAAAAAAAAACTTGGTTTAACTTCTTTATTTTTATTCTGTAGTTTCTTATTATGTATATAATTTTGAATGTAGACAACTAAAGAAAGCTTAAATTTACTTATTTGTTACTTTCTTCTATTATTTCTTCTTGTAGAGAGTTGTTTTGAACGAATTTTAATTAGGGTGGCTTAGCAATAACATGAATTCGCCGATATGTAGCACACAAAGAGAGGCTGAACTTATTACTGAAGTTATGCTGCCAAAATAACCCTAGACTTGTTGGATGATTCGAAAGTAGCCAGGTATTCTTTGTGAATTATCATGAAAACTTTTTCTTCATGCCTGCTCTAATATATGTTCTTTTAAAATATATTTGACTGTAGATAGATCTCGGCATAATCGAACTATTCGTGGCCCGGATGCTTGCATCATCCTTGTGATAAGGTTTCTTTTTCATTATATAAATGATTTACATATTTGTACTTTCTTTTTTAACCTTTTTTATTGCAGATGGAATGCATTATCAGCCAATAATCGAAATGTACCATTTCCCGCAGTTTCCCCAAACTTTGTTGTGGAGGTACGTTCAAATAGCAATTCTGAGGAATACTGTCATCAAAGAATATTAGACTTCATGGATGCAAATGTTGAAGTAAGTGATTAATGGTTGTTATTGGTTGATTATATTTATTTTATTACTATTAATTATTATGGTTACTTTTAACTAGGAAGCGATTTTGATTGATCCTATCAATCAAACTCTAACAATCTATCGAATTAATGGAGACAATAATTATCGTCTGGAGCGTATGAAGGAATCCTCATACTTTTACTTCCCAAATTTTTCCCAAATTCATTTTAAACTTGCAGGATATTATTTGAAAATAAGATAGATAATCAGGTACTACTGGAAGAAGCAAAAAAAAAGAGTTTATTTTCGATATCAATTTTTCTATTTACTACAAAGCAAAATAATCTTTTCACATATGAAATAAGGTAAAAAATTCAGGAGGAGAGATTTAAACATATTTAAGCAAAATATTATTATCATGTAATATATAATGAAATCCAAATAAAATTATGCGCAACAGTAATTTCATTAAAAAATCTTAATAACTAAAATTTTGAAATTGATGCAAATGAATTTATTAAGCCAGTTTTATTTATTTGATGAGCAGTTCATACAACACTTACAAAGCTAAAAGATATATAAGCCCGATGTGAAAAAGAATACTTTATTAATTTTCAAATATATTTAATCTGAAGGCGCTATGCATAATCTAAAGACATTTCCTCATACTATCACCTGATACATTTGTATCCCCTCCGCAATGCTTGATGATTATTGATTGCCAGTAGCGACATCATTAGATGGTGGTTGGACAGATGAAGTCGCCGTGTTATTCCCTCCTCCAGCAGAATTTCCTTTATCGCCATCTTCGTTACGAGGTAAAGATGGAACCGGAGATGGACAAGATGATGTATGACTTATTCGACTATATGATCTTTGGCCTAGTATCTATTAATAGAAGATACAGGTGAAGAGCTTCTCTGTGGTTGGAAATATTCATATTACAGATTCTATCGAACAAATCTTCAGAAAAGGGTACGAAATTCATCATACCAGCTCGACTTCTTCTTGCCCTTCGACTGCCACCCTATAAAAAATTTTATCCGTTATTTCTGTTAAAACTCCGTAAAATGGGCCTTTCACGGATCCATTCACGGAAAATGAAAATAATTCGATAAATTCCGGGATATAAGGTTATTAATTCCGGAAATATGAGCCTTTTACGGAAAAAAGATGGAATATAAAAAACGGATCGACTTTTTTTATAGGGCCACTCATATATTTGCACATCACCTTAGAAATATATAATAAAAAATAATATATGTATAATCTGATATGTTATAGTAAGTGAATGGGTCCCTCGCCAGGAGATTAAAAAATAACTTACGTTGTAGTCTCTAACAAGATTCGCAAACTTTTCTTTGCGTGCTATGCTGATTATTTATTTTGGTTGCAATGCTATTCCAAAATTCTAGGCGATTCCTTCCAAAATTATGGTATTCTTCAATTCTATTTTTCCGCGAATACGGGTCTGATTGTCGCTCCACTCAGTCATTTCAACTGTAATACAACCATACTTAGGTAATGGGATGTGATATATTTGTGAATGCAAGTAGGGCAATAAGATATAATGCAGTTATGATCAAAATGACAAGCTAATATGTAGACAGTCACATGTCAATGCATGAAGTTTATACAGAATGTTATTATAGTATGAAATCAAGACAAGGGAGGCAGGCGTGTTCTGTGGCAATACGTAGCAAATGCTTTCATTTTTTTTATAACACTAATGTAGACAATAGTGTAATTAAGCATATGTAGTCAAATATGTAGTCACGTATGTGTAGTCAAGTATGAGCAGTCAAGTATAAGTAGTCAAGTATGAAATCATGTGTGAGTGTGAATAAAAATGATATTATAATATGAAAGCAAAAGGAGAGGGCGGGTTGCCTATGCCAACCACGCAAAAATGCTAACCGTTAATTGTTAAAGAACCGATATTTTGTTTCTAACAAATAATATATTGTGTAAGTGTTTTTCAAATGTCTCTGATATAATTTTAATTTATGATTGTACTTTATGGTAATGTTTTTGCAAAGTGTTGTATGAAATAGATAAAATTTTTAACTCTAATCCTCATAAATTTATGCAGATTTAACATAATTATTATTTTGATCGGTTATCTCATATTATTATATAGTAGCATAACAATAATAAAATTATTGACAAACTACTATTTATTGGATTATAATAGTCTAATAGCGGCATGTAAATAATATATAAAGATGCAGTACATGCATAGAACAAAAATATGCATATATTTTTTTTTATAAAAAATGCTGTAACATGTCAATATATAACCAGCAAGCTAGCTTGGAAAATATTAAGTCCTTGTTTCAAGTCACAGAATACATAGGAAACTTTTATATTCCAATCAAAGTATTTGAAGTATTGATTGTCAATCACCTAAGGTTATCCCAGTCCAAATACTATCAAAAGATTCTCTTATATGTACTAACTCGGCATAATAGCCTTTAATCTTATAAAATTTAAAGCGATATTTACAAATATAACACGATATAAAGAAATAATACAAGCATAGAAATAAGACAAAAGATTCTTTTATACGATATAATCATTGTTAGTGAGTAGGGATTATTACCAAAATTTAACAAAATTAAGCATGTAAAATAAATATATATAGCCTGAGTAGCTTTTATATAATTCTAATCTTAACTACTTTATAGCTCTCTTCAACAAATCTCAAATAATTGTGAGTCAATAATATATCTTATTAATATTGTTTTAATTGTTTATAAAATAATGCTATCTAAATGTTATTTACTTGTTGATTATTTATAAAATTTATAAGTTTGGAAGATAGGTTACTCTCAGGTACTCCGTGTTTTATCGTTTATTTAACAAATTTTTCATGAATTCTTACATAGTTTCTATATTTCTATTTAATTCATACATCTGTTTCAAAATTCTATTTCAATCTTGTTAGCAACTACTGATATCTCTTGTAACTTAGAATTTGACAATTTGACATCGCAGTCATCTCTTCAAGAATGAGTAAGAAATCTTTCATAATTTTAATATGATTGTCACCATCCTCTTTCCGAAATATGATTCTCTCTGCAATCGCTTTAAATAATGTAATCATCAATGGTATTTCTTCCAAGTAGTTGAGAATTTATTCAATTTGTTCCACAAATTAAGTTATTGAAAAAAGGAAATTTAGCTAGTGTTCACACTCTATTTAAAATTTAATTTAAACAAATAAAGAAATATTGACATATAGATCAATAAATCCGGAACTAATATAACCTCTTATGTACGTGATATCCAACATGTTAAATAAATGATCTGAAGATCAATTGAAGGTTTTTTTTTTCCTCGCCTTTAAAGAATTGAAGTTATTGTATGTAATCCCATGTTCAAAAAAAAATAACAATGGGCTTTAATTCTGTTTTAATATAAATTTTATTTAGCATCCTTAAAGTTATTTTTTTTTTTAACTTATTAACTAATAAAAATAGAGCTAGAAATATTAGAAAAATTACAACACTAATTGTCATTTAAATAATAAAGGAATATACTTTGAAAAAAAAGAAAAAAAAAATTTATGTATAAATATATATAGAGATTTCATAAAAAAAATTTAACTTTATTACACCCGTTCGCATTTAATCTGATAATCAACACGTTTTAGTTGATTTAAACAACTTATTTTTTTTTAAAATTGACCAATTAAAAAATTATTTAATAAGTTCAATACACCACTATGATTTTTTTTAAAAAAAATAATTAAATTATTAGAATAAAAATCAAATTATTATTATACATAATCATTTTCATTTTACCTCATAGTTCGCCTCTTCGCTATCTTCAATATATTCACTAGAGACAACTTCTTGAAATGTTTCGTTACCAACTTTAAATGTGGCTTCATGACTAAGCAAATAATATTCTTCTATATCGGAATAAACAATATTGATGATGTCTTGTGATTCGACAAATGAATTTATCTCTTTTGATTTTAAATTTTGAAAGTACCAATAAAAACTAGTACTTTGATTAATAGTATCACAATATGCTGTAATTTTTAAAATGTAATTAGATTAATAATATCATATATATATATATATAATAGTATTATTATTAATTAAAATGATTACCATGAGTAGAAGTATCAAAGAGCGCTTTATTTGTTTCTTCATTTATCAAACCAATTCTATAATCTCCATATTCGACTATATCACCATTTTCTTTACATCCCATAGATGTAATAATCCATGTCGAATCTGATGTTGGTAAAGATTTGCCTGCAAATACCTTTAGGAAAAAAAAGGCAATAAAATAGTTAAAAACATGAAAAAAATAGGGGTAAAATTATTACGTACTATTTGTTTTTGTGATCTTTCATAGTTTTTTTTTATACTCGTTAAATATTTCCCGGTAGCAACGTGTCTTAAAGCAACACGAGATCCATATTTTATCAACGTTTGTTTAAAAACAATATCTTCAAAGTTTTTTATCAATTCATTTGTTGAATCGATATTTTCTACTCTATTAACAAATTCCCTTTGTAAAGATCGACTGTCTTTCAAAGTTTTACATAAATATTTCTTCATTTCATTAATTTCTTTATATATTTCCGCATTATAACAATATGTAAGAAATTCTTTCATAAATTTAATGTGATCACCACCATCGTTTTCTGAAATATATTTCATAGAAGATAATTTTCTTTTAGCATCATCTTTAGATATTATAAAAAATATATCTTGCTTTAAAACTTTTATTAATTCATCAATGGTATTTATATTATGTGAAATATTAATTTTAGGATCAATTACTAGTTTACATATTTTCAAGATTTCTTGGTCAGTTGTAATTTGTTTTAAATAACAAAACAGTTGAATTTGTTTAATCCATTCATCTGGGTGGATTGTTCCATCATATTTTGGCGGTTCCATAGTAAAAAGATAATTTTTTTTTTTTTTTAAAAAAAAAAAAAAAAAAAAAAAAAAAAAAAAAAAAAA
>JADRCO010002170.1:0-14884 GCA_021464525.1 Rhizophagus sp. LPA8_4_AMF | reverse complement strand
GAATATTTTAAAAGTATTTTGAGTATAAAATAAAAAATTAAGTATATTTTAAAAGGATTTTAAATATATTACAAGTATAATTACTTTTTATTGGAATCATATTGTAATACCATACTATCATATTCATATTAATTTTCTCTTTCTTTATTAATTCAATACTATTATTTGAAGAAAAGTCTATAGTCAACCCTTAATATAGTGAACCCTAGGTTCTGGGCTTCACCTTCACTATAAGGCTATAGTGAAGATTTTAAGCAATTTGATTGGCTACTTCACTATAATGAGGGTAAATTAATTATAAGTATACTTAAAATTCACTATATTAGAGTTCGCTATATCAAGGATTGACTGTATATTATATCCAATAATCGTAATCATAATTTTTAATTTACATTTGCATTTTTGAAATCCTTTTTGAATACCATAAATTATAATGCTTGAAAAATTTGGCAGTTAAAAAAGATACCTTTCGAATCTTTATTATTAACTGAAGCAAAGATATCACAATCAGCATCATGATTTTTGAAATATGTGATAATATATTATTATCAGTTATCATTTAATTCAAAAATTCAATACATACCAGTTCCATATAAATTATAGCTACAATCTTTAGTATCTGTATAAAAAATTTTTTTTTTAAGAGATATAAAGAATTTTTTATATAAATTATCAGATAAAAGCTGAAATATATTAATAGGATTTTAAATTTTATACAATCCCAATTTTTATAATCTTTTAAAGATCCAATCCAGAATTTTTCATTATTAAAATATTCATCATTAGGATGTTCTTCTCAAAGTAATCTTATACCATCAAAATTATAGAAATCTGATTTCTTTTTTATGTTATTAGAATTAACTCCTATTTGTAGTTTGAAAACTAAAAGAAACTTCTTTGAAAACTCATTGGTCAGATCTTATTTACATGTATCAATCATTGTAATGGTAAATTTATTAAATAAAGAATAAGGGATTTCTATAATCCTATTATATATTTATATATAGATTTCAACTGAATTTGATCAAGAAGTTAAGGAAATTATGAATGTGCATACAATGCTTTACTTATAAATATAATAGAGAGTAATAAATTGAAATTCATAATGGAATATAAGTAATTTTTGTAGGATATATTATATAATATGTCCATTACATGACTAATTTTTTTACTTTATTTAATTAGCCAAAGTTGCTGCAATTTACTGTATTTAGAGATTAAAGGAATATGATATTAAAGTTGGTTGTAAGTAATTATTTCATTTAAAATTCACAATTAATTACCTTAAATTCAAATCAAATTTTGTAGCATTATTGATTGTGGTGGTGGCACAGTAGATTAAACAACATATAAACTCTTAGATAATAATAAATTAGAAGAAATAACTGTATGTAAAGGAGATTTCTGTGGTAGTAGTTTTGTAGATCAAAAATTTCTTAATTTTATAGGTCTAAAAGTTGGAAATTCAGCACTTGAAGTGGTCAGAAAAGATTGTTTTAGTCAATTACAATATTAGTACAAGAATTTTGTAGATACATTAAAATTCCATTTAATGGAAAAGAATCAGATTTTACACCAGTTGAATTAAATTTAAAAGGTAAGATGTATAATTAATTTTCCTATTGAAATATTTATATTTTAATTTTTTAAATTTGAATATATATATACATTTATTTATTTATTTTTGTAAATAGAATTATGCCTTGCTATAGAAAAATGTATTAAGGAAGATAAACATAAAATTATGAAAAAGGAAAAATAGGTAGTAGAATTAGATAGAATATGATGATGTTAAAGGAATTTTTAATCCCATAATAGAAAATATTATACTTCTAATTGATCAAACAACTTGAAGCAAGCAAGAATATTTTGATGATGATATTAATTGGTGGTTTCAGTAAATCTAAATATTTGCAGGAAAGAATACAAAAAAAGTTTGATGTAGATTAGAAAGTATTATATATGTTCCTTCACAACCTATCTGTATTACTTGTAAATACACTGAATACATTCTAACTTCTTTAACTTTTAGCTGTTCAATAGATTGAAAAAGAAAATTGTGAATCATAATGTATAAATAGACATATAGTAAATTTTTTTTTAAAGATAAATTTTATTAAAACCTAATTTTAATAATGCAAACTTTGTGATGATCCTTTATACCTGTATTTTAATCATGTCCTATATATTTTAATTTATGTTGATATTGAAGTTATAGCTAAAAAAAAAAATATCTTTATTACAAAACATCGAATGATAACTTTTTCTCTAGCTTTCTTAATTTTTCTAATATTTATTGCTTTTCTTTAAATTATGAAATATATAAATATTTTTTTTTTTTTAAAAAAAAGTGAATTTTTAATTCTTGTGATTATGAGTTAGGAGGAGAAAAAATAAAATAGATAGAAATGAATGAAAAAATTTATTCATTTATCCCTCATAAATTTTCAATAGTTTCGTCTTTGATTTTAGCCTAGTAGAGTTACACAATATACATGCTGCCTAAATTCAAAATTGCCAATCCAAATCCCAAATCCCAAATTAATTTATTATAGCCCAAATCCCAAATCCCAAATTATATTGAATTTTGGCAACATGTATATTACACAATAGTGCAGAACAGTTTAAAACTAAATATCTTGTATTTTTAAAAGCATGTCACAATTAAATACAATCATAATAGGTTATATATTATTTTTATGTACAGCACATATGTACAGAGCGCTGCGCCGCTGCCCCTCTTTGCGGTTGATTTGCGCTGCGCCTGCGCCGATCCAATTTACATCACTTTAAAAAAAATGCATTGTTTCAACAAAAAAATTTGGTTATAAAAAAAAATTTTTTTTTTAAACAGTTTTTTTTCAAAAAAAAGAAAAAATACCCATATACTAGTACACGATTACTTCATTATAAAAGGCCCATTCATTTAATTGTTTACTTTCTTTTTATAAGATCGCTTTTTGGTCAAATTCGTCATCGTTGCATTTTGTGTAGTGTTTCAACCCGCGGATAATCCGTCATTCGACGATCCGATCTGTTTAAAATCTGTCATCTTAACAGATCATCCGAATATCTGCAAATGTGGCACTATGGATTTTTTTTTCTTTTTAGGCTTCGGTTCCGGACTTTGGTGGGTTTATTTTTTTATTTTTATTCTTTTTTTTCGTTTTTATTGTTCCTTTATGCTAATTTCGTTCTTTTTCTTTAGGTTATTCAGTTTCGGACTTTGGAGACAACGGTGGGCTGATTTTTTTTATTTTTAATTCTTTTTTTTCAGTTTGTTGTTCCCTTATGCTAATTTATCTTTAGGTCCTTCGGTTCTTCAACTATGTAAAGTTTGTTTTATCTGTTTTTGTATTTTCTCTAGAAGAGAAGGAACGAAATTAGCATAAGGGATCAAGACAAAACGAAAAAAAATAAAATAAAAAATAAAATCAGCTTACCCGTCGTCTCCAAAGTCCAGAACCGAAGTAACCCACCCATCGTCTCCAAAGTACAGAACTGAAGGACCTAAAGAAAAAAAATGAATTAGAAGGAAATAAGACAACCCGAAAGTAAAACAAATAGAAAAAAAAACCTACCAGTCTCCCTGCTTCAAAGTCCGGAACTGAGAAGCTCAGATGATCCGGATAATCCGTCAGGATCCATTAGTAACACGGATAATCTGAATAATCCAGATGATCTGTTACGGATATCTTCCAATCCGTTACATCCGATCCGTTTACAAAAATTTTATCTGGATAACCGTAAACCGGCCACGGATACGGATTGAGGTTGAAACACTAATTTTGTGAAACATTTTTACATTTACAATATACTTTTTTTCGTATAAATAAAATTTCTTCAATGAACTCCGAGTTATAATCCCATATTGTTGCGTAATCTAACTGTTGCGTGTCATGCATGGCAAATGAACTTTAATACAAAAAAAGTCTAGACGAGCCTTCATTATATCTATCAAAAATAGTAAATTTGAATGAATTTTATCCATCAGTAAAAAAAAAAAAATTCATTCCATCTATCAAAAATAGTAAATTTGAATAAAGTTTTGTATGTCGATTTGAATGCGTCTTTGTTATTTATTCTTGTGATTTTTCTTTTCTTTTTATTTTTATTCCATTTTATTTTATTTTATTTTTTTTTTTTTAACAAATTCCCTCAAAATTTGTACTGCCTTAAAAAAAAATAATCCACATGGATGTTCAAATTATTCAAATAGAATATGATAAATATAATAAAGACATCGATTATATCGATTCGCTAGAAGCGCACAACGGAGAACAAATATCTTTAGTATCATTATCTCCTAATGGTAGATATGTCGTCACATACAGCTATAATGATAATTCAATTGAAGGATGGGCTGTAGAAAATTCTGAACTGGACCTAAAATTTCCAAATGTAGTTAAATTACCAAAAAAATCAGGATTTATTGATGATATTAAAGTAAATGATAGTGAACTTGTCTGTTATGTACTAGGAAGTGAAACTAAAACCTTTCAAATGCCAAACATTAAAAATCTAATTAAACTTAATCCTCCGCCCAAAATGCAGCGACCTAGGATTAATTTCACAAAAAATGGTAATCTTGCAATATTCGATAATAATAAAATATTGGTTTATTCTACGCAAGGTAAGATGATGTCATCGATGTCATCTCATGAACTATTGTCACACAACGAAGTAATAAGAGGAGTGTCTATTGATGAGAATGATAATATATGGGTTATTTCTCCAAATTATTTATTTCATTGGGACTTAGCAAAATTTCGATTGAAATTTAGTTATTCGCTTGGATTTACAGCTGATAGAAGCGACAAAAGATTTACAGTAATATCTAAAGGAAATTCGATCGGGATAAAATATAATAATGAAATTGCAATCTTTTCGGAAGGCGTGCATTTTCCAATTCAAAATATTAAATTGAAAGATACCAATATAAAAAAAATAGAATTGTGCAAAATACAAAATAATGATTATCTTTTGGCTTTTAATATACCTGAAGAATACGAAAAACAGAACATATTTTTATATCACATAACTGATATTAATAAACAACCCATAGAAGTATCAAAGATTTTCAATAAAGGACATTCTGATAAGTTTTATGAATATAATTCAGATTTAGCATTTGGATTAGTTGATGGAAAATTTTCATGTATTAATGTAGATTTTGATCAGGAATTTCTTCAAGAATTTTTTGAATCTCATAGGGATGACGACGATTTTGTTGGTTGGAATAATTACTTGCATCAAGGAAGTTATTGCAATGATACTTTGGCTTTTCCTGATATGGAAAAATTAAGACTTTTAGTTTTTAATGATTGTAAATATATTGATGAGAATAAAGATATAAACCCTATAAACTTCAACAATCAAAAATATAAATGGAGAATAGATCTGAAAAAAAAAAAAATCTCAGTTCATGAAGATCAAGAAATATTGGACTCAAAAAATTTAGTTGATAACTCATGGAACTTGAAGTGGAACTGGGAAATTCTTAATAATAATGCATTGGCGCTACGATATTATGGAAATTGTACTGGCGACACTGTAATAATATATAATTACGATATCAAGAATAAGAAAATTAAATTTGAATATTATTACAAAAAAGGACTCATGATGCTAAACAAAAAAGAATTTTCTGAATCTATATTGCCGATAACGAGTGATATTACTGATTTAGATAAAGATATAACTAAATTCATTAGTAATATGATTGAAGACGATAGATGTCTTGCAAAATATGGACCAACTTTATTACCGATTTTAATAGAGTCTACTAATTCAGATTTAACTCGTCATATGGAAGATATTTATAAAAAATGCATGAAACTTGTTAAAGAAGATCCAAAAAAAAATCTGAAATTTCTGAACATTATAACATCATCTATGAATAAATTATATAAAAGTCATTTTGATTACATAACAAAATTTAATTCTGAAATGTTTATGATTTTAGACCCTTTTAATGATAGTGTTAATAATGAAAAGGAACATTCACATTTTTATACTTATAGTCAAGAAATGGCAATTATTGATACAAACTATTCAAAATTCCTTAAACCCTTTCAAAATTTAATTTCATTTGATTTAATGAATACTTTACGGAAATTTTTAATCGAAAGAAAAGCTATACAATATATCACACTTATTGTACCCTATGTAGATTGTTCTCGTTATCCTTTAGAATATAGTTTTTGGAAAGAAATATTTTATCCTCAATCAAGTGTTTTTACTAAGACTTGTAAAAAAAAAGAATTTTACACAAATTGGAATGGTGAAGCGGTTATTAAATTTAAATGGGAAACATTTGGAAGGGCATATTATTTTCTCATTTGGTTAATATTTATGGTTTTTCTTATATGTTTTACGATTGCTTCTTATCCTACAAATTCTTTAACGCAAGAAATTCGTATTAAGCTTTTTCAAACTTCAATTGCTTTTGGATTTTTTCATCTTCTATTTGAGTTAAGACAATTTGCTTTGGATATAAAAAAATATTTTTTTAGTATTTGGAATATATTTGGTAAAGCATAATTAGTATTTATTTATTTTTAAAATCTATCAAGCTTGAATTAACTTTTTAAAAAATTCCAGATTTAAGCGCGTATATTCCTGCTACTGCTGCATCAATTTATTATGTTAAGAACGGTAATATACCAGAATGGGCACTATCAGTCTCATGTTTATTATTAGATATAAGGTTTTTACTTTTTTTTAGAATAATTGAGTCATTTGGAATTTATTCTGCGATAATTTTTGGAGTAGCTAGACGTGTATTTTCTTTTTTAGTAGTATTAGCAATTATTATTTTAAGTTTTGCTCATTCTTTTTTTTTACTTTTGCATCCTCAAGATTTTTTAAATTCGTTAAGTGCACCAAATCAAAATGATTCAAATAATCCTTGGATTCTTTCTAATACTTATAATCAAACTGATGTAAATGGAAATATTTTAAATGGAACTCTTATTCAAAAACCTGATGAAAATACCAATTTATTTTATTCATATCCCACTTCTCTTCTTGCAACATATTTATTTTTAACAGGTAACCGTTAACGTCAATTATTATTATTTATCATATAGTAACTTATAATAACGTATAAACTTATTTAACAAATAATTTTAGGAAATCAAAATTCATTCTCACCTTGGACACCAAAACTAACAACTGAATATACGACATTATTCGGTTTAATGGCAATTTTTTCATTCTTAGTTGTTATATATTTAATGAATTTATTTATTGGTCTACTTGATAAGGAGATTGAAAATAATAATAGTAGAGCCAAGTATTTAGCACAAAAAGCAGAAGTAATAGCAGAAATTGAACTTTTTTATTTATTACCTCATCAAAGACGTCGGAGAACTTGGTTTCCCGAAGTAATGTAAGTATTTTATTTATTTATTTTCTTGATTTTTTTTTTAAAAAAAAGTATTAATTATATTAATTCATAATAACTTTTTATGGTTTAGATATTATCGTGTAACTGTTGAAGAAGCTCGGATATATATTAGAGAAGCAATTAAAAAAGGAGAATGGAAAATCAGTGATTGGCCTGAAATGAAACACAAAATTTTAAAGCTTCTTAGCATCGAAGACTCTATTGCAGATCTAGCAGTTTAATTTTTTTTTTTTTTTTTTTACATTTTACATAATGAAATTAAACATACTTTCATCTTTTGCGGGTTTGATATCGGTATAAGAAAAAAAATTTGTTTTTTTAACGTTATTTTAATAAAGTTTTTTAGTTGTTTTAATAAAAAAGGGTTTTTAACACTTTTAATTAATAATTTAATAAAAAAAAAGTTTTCTAATTGCCACCCGGGTATTATTAATCAATTTTCACGAAACCGACGAAAGTACCCGGGTACTACCCATGACCGGATGGTGAATGAATTTTAGTAATCATGAGGTGTAATATTAAGTAATGTACACAAATCTTCGTGAACTGAAATAAAAAAAAATTATAGTATAAAAAAAAACAGAGAAAACTATGTTTCTATATCTCAAATTACAAATTTTACAAAATTTTTTCTTTAATTACCACTATACTTAAAAAAATACTATTATTTTATAAATCTCTAATTATATCGCTATTTCTACATCCCTTCAGTTCTATACCACAAATAAATTTTGCAAAAAAAAGATTCAGTCATCATTAGTGAAATAATAATATTATCGGTAAATAATGATAAAAATAGCAATAACGCTAATGATTTATAAAAATAAAAAAAATACCTTATAGTTGAGAGTATATATAATTTATTTTCGATTTTTTCGACTTTTTTCCTGATATATTTTCACAAAGAATACAGTTTTTACATTTTGATCTTTTTTTACTAAAATAAGAATTATTGCATTTACAAGTGACATTTTTTAATTCTTTTCTTTTCTGTTCCAAAAAAGCTGGACCGCAACTTCCATTATTAAAACATACGCTAATATAATCTATATAATCTGGGTTTACATCGGTCTCGTAAATTTTTTTTGAAGTTTTAGAATTTTTTGAAATAGAGAGTACGTGAAAATTAAAATTGGATGATTCAACACATTGTTTCTTTCTCAAATTATAAGAGAATACGTTTGCTTCAATATTCTTTTTATTCTTTTTTGAAAAATAATGTCCTACAACAATAGGTTCATCATTTAATTCTTTTAACACTGGGATTCCTAAGTAAGAGTTTTCCGATTTAAATAAACAGGCATTTTTCAAAACCTCCAGCTTCGTTTCATTAAAGTCATTGAAATTATTAGGGTTGAAATGTATATCGTAACCAACAACTATAAACGCAATTTTTAACAGGCGTAAAGTTTGATTGTTTTTTTGGAAACAATGAATAATAAGTTGTGGCCTTTCATTTTGTGGATAATAAATTTGACAGTTAATGAGATCATTTTTCTTTTCTTCATCATCAACAACTGTCGCGAAAACACTACAATCGGCTTTTTTATTGTTAATTATTTCACTGAACTTTCCTTTTAATGGTAAATTAACAATTTCTTTTTTTCCATATTTTAAATGACAATTATGTTTTATATTATTACCATAAAGAATTTTTTTTCCAAAGAATTTATATAGTTTTTCACGTAGTCTCTCATCTAAAATTTCAAAAATGCTCTTCGGATTCCGAAATTCTATGCATTCCCACGTATCACGTTCCTCAAACTCTCCGGTTAAAATGATATTTGGGCTTGTCTCATAATAAACTATACCGCCCAAAGTAACTTCGGTGGGAATGAATTGCCCAAAATCTTCATAAATCTTATCAAAGTTTTCTTGATTATTCGATTTTAGGGCTTTTTCCACTTCTTTAATAAAATTACGTTTCGGTTGGAACTTATCAAATTTCAGAGTTATTTTGGGTACTTTTGTAAATTTATATTTTTTTTCAGTTTGATAAATTATGTCGTGTAAAGATGGCCCTGCCGGTCCATAATTCATCATTTCAACCTTACCATCAAAGAACTTAGATATTTTTTTAGCCCAGCCTTCCTTTGAATTAAAATCACTAAAATCACCGTCTTTCTTGTCACCTCCATTATCCAGGTCTGATTTTTCTAATCCTGTAATTTCCATTGTACATACTTCTTCTTTCGAAATTTTAATATTAATTTCATTAGGAGTTAAAATACGCCCATACCCAAGTTTAAAATCAGTATAGTCGTCCTTTTTAATTAAACACAAAGTATCGTTATTTTTAATGATATCCCTTAATATAAGATCGGATTCTTCATTACGTGTTACTTTTTTGGTGTTTTTTATGTCAGAGTCGGTAGACCATAAAAATGATAATTTATCATTCATTTTAATATTTTCGTCCTCCTCGAGTATTTCACGAATTATTTTCAATTTATCCTCAATATTCAATCGTAAAAGCGAACTTCTGCCGTCCTCTTCCGCTACTTCCACTCTTATATTTTTTTTGGTAAGATTAGGAATTAAACACAGAGTATTATTTTTAATAATGTCTTTTAAGGTAAGATCGGATTCTTCGTCACGGGTTACTTTTTTTGCGTCAGAAGGACATAAGAATGATAATTTATCATTCATTTTAATCTTTTCGTCCTCCTCGAGTATTTCACGAATTATTTTCAATTTATCCTTAATATTCAATCGTAAAAGCGAACTTCTGCCGTCCTCTTCCGCTACTTCCACTCTTATATTTTTTTTGGTAAGATTAGGAATTAAACACAGAGTATTATCTTTAATAATGTCTTTTAAGATAAGATCGGATTCTTCGTCACGTGTTACTTTTTTTGCGTCTTTTATGTCAGAAGAGTCGGTAGACCTTAAAAATGATAATTTATCATTCATTTTATCGTCCTTCTCGAGTATTTTACGAATTATTTCCAATTTATTCTCAATATCCAATCGTAAAAGCGAATTACTGCCGTCATCCCCAACTACTTTCACTATAATATTTTTTCTGGTAGACATATTAATGGTTGTGAAAAAGAAAAAAAATATGAACCAACCCTTTTTATTTATGAAAACGGTATAATTTCCAAGTACATGTATCACAACTCAAAATGGAGAGAGATTTTAAATAAATTGATATCGCATTTTATTCTACCTTGTTTTCCAAAAAAAAAAAAAAAATGTGCATGCAAAACGCCAACACCTTTTTTATTCTTTTTAATAAACATCGTTAAATTAAATGATGATAATAATTGCCATTTTAAATCATCTTAATAATAAAAAGAAATCTTTTTTGTTTATCACTGACAAATTGATATGCAGTGTCTACGTGATCGTTAAAAAACCTATCATAATCCTTTATTTTTGATGAAAATGATATAATTTAAGTACATGCATCGAAGTACAAAGAAAAAAAAGGGTTTTTAAATGAGATGTTACATCTATTTTATTCTACCTTTTTTATAAGCTTTTCATTTATTTATTTATTTATGTATCCTGATATGTAGTAGAAAAATGTGTAACTAAATGGTACAACATAATGATCTGCATCTCATGGAAAAAATAATAAAAAGTACATCTTTTTCTTTTTGATTAAAAAAATTTCTTAAACGAAGCTTTAAAATGGTTAAGGTTCATATAAAAAATAAAGTAAATGGCTTAAATTTTTTCAAAGTTGCTCGATCAGATATCAAATTATCAGATTTTCGCATAGAACTTGAAAAAAATGATGAGATAAATGACAAATTATCATTTTCACAAAAATTTGATGATGATGATGTTGAAATATCACGTGTAAATGAAGATGATTTTATGTTGGAAGATTTCACTGAAGGTTCGAACGAAATAGATATAATAGATATGCATTTAGTAAAAGCCACGACAACTTACTGGAAGTTTTTGAATAAATTGAACCAATTGGATAGGGGGTGGGTGATAACCTCAGAAGGGATCAAAAGAGCGAATGAACAAGCTCTTATATTGCATTCTGCTAAAATAGAAGAAGTTAACGCTAGAAAACATTCTGCTAAAATAGAAGAAGGTAACGCTAGAAAAGAAGTTACAGTTTCATATGAATATAAAAAAGAGATGAAACGATTTTATATTACCGACAAGAATGTACCAAATTTCGCGGGACTGTCAAAAAAAAATTACAAAAATGCTTCACCTTCCAAATATACTGTATATGAAAAAGCACGTTTTGAAATTGATAAATTAAAAGCGAGCAAAACTTTTATCAAAGATGTGGAAGTCGCCATAAAGGACGAAACAATAAAAAGTTTTAAAGACATTATTGAAAGATATGGTCAATTCATTCCTACTAAAATTATCTTTGGCAGTCGAACAGAAACTAACTATTGTAGACAATGGGATTTCGTAGAATTTCAAGAACAAAAGAGTGTATTTCACTTTGTTGATGCTTGTTTACGTGAAAAAATATATTCGATTTTTGGAAAAAAAATTCTTTATTCTCTTATAACTATCGAAAATGATGATAGAGTTAATGATGTTGATGAAGAAAATATAGATGATAATTATAATGTGAAAAAAATTAAATTACCACCAGAAGTCTCAAACATTATTTCAAACAACGCTGACTGTTCTATCTTTGCAACGGCTGTTGGTATGAATTATTGTTATCATTGTCAAATCCTTACTTCACCTGGTAAGGAACCAGAACTTATGGTTCATTGTCTTAAAAAAAGAAGTGATGACACGGAAATTTTAATTAGATGGATAGTTATCGGTTATGATACATATTTAAAATCCATTTTTTCAAAAAACGAAGAAAACATAAATTTAGATGAATCCATGAAATTAGAAGTCTTGAGAAAGCATTATATGCCGTATGATGAACGTAAAAATAAGATGTTTGAATTATTAGATTCATCGGACTATTATTACGTAGGAATTCCCGTTGTTGATAAAAAGGATTCATTAATTGGACATTGTTTTTCTAACGATTATAAAGAATTACATACATTTGCTTATTCTTTAAGAGAAAAAAGATGTGAGAGGCTACCCAAGTTTAGCTTCAATGTACTTGCCATACCAAAATGTACTTTTAAAGAACAGATTAAGTTTTTTGAGAAAAGGATGAATGACGGTATTATTACTGTTGGAAAGTATTGTGATGGTGAAATTAAAAATTTTCCGAAATTTATTAGTTTATGTTTCAATAAAAGTGAGCAAATTCTCTTGAAACAACGGTTAGCACACATTACAGTTAAGTTTCTTGATAAAAATTCATCGAAAATATCGGCGCGTGATTTTAAATGTTTATTCTTCATTCCATTTGAAAGGTATTTCTTTTGTACTTCGTAGTTTTTCTTTTATGATTATAATAATGCTTTTTTTTATCATTAGTGGTGATCTTACCACCGAGACTCTTGATACCCTTAAGAATTATTATGTCAATTCAAGTAAGAGTTAGTTTGTATTATCTATCATTAACTAATTGTAAATTAATTTGCTAATTATTTCAACTATTTAGGCAAAATAAATGAAGGTAAGCTTAACCAAGATTTGTCTTAATATTATTATATAATGGCATTAATTTATTTTACGGAAAAAAAGTATTCTCAAATGTCTCAAGCGGAGGTAAGTAAGCTTAACCAAGATTTGTCTTAATATTATTATATAATGGCATTAACTTATTTTTACTTTTAGCAAAAAATAGGTTTAGTTGGTTCAATAAATTGAAGGATAGTAGGCCGGAACCAAATGATAGCACTACGGCGGAACAAAATGATAACACTACGGCGGAACCAAATGATGGTACGAAGAAGCCAGATGGTAGTACGAAACCAAATGATAGCACTACAGCGGAACCAAATGATAGCTCTACGGCGGAACCAAATGATAGTACGAAGAAGTCAAATGATAGTATGACGAAACCAAATGATAGCTCTACGGTGGAACCAAATGATAGCACTACGGCGGAACCAAATGATAGTACGAAGAAGCCAAATGATAGTATGACGAAACCAAATGATAGCTCTACGGTGGAACCAAATGATAGCACTACGGCGGAACCAAATGATAGTACGAAGAAGCCAAATGATAGTATGACGAAACCAAATGATAGCTCTACGGTGGAACCAAATGATAGCACTACGGCGGAACCAAATGATAGTACGAAGAAGCCAAATGATAGCACTACGACGGAACCAAATGATAGTACGACGAAACCAAATGATAGCACTACGGCGGAACCAAATGATAGTACGAAGAAGCCAAATGATAGCACTACGGCGGAACCAAATGATAGCACGACACCGAAGAAAAACAAATTTATAAGAAAAATGCAGAAATTATTTAAATAATTACTCAAAACTCTCCAATATTTTAATAATGTTTATAACATATTCCTAATTTTGTGCACGTATTTCTTTTTATTAGTTTTCGTCTTACAATCGCAATGCTTCAAATTTAATTAATTCTTTAACTAAAAGGGATAAATTTTATTAAAATCATTATCGTTATGGTTTTAGACGTATTTTCGAGGAAAAAGGAGATTTTGTTTCATAAAGCTATATTTTTAATACAATTTTTGCATAACAAATGTTTATGCTCTAAAACATGGTGATATCCGATAACTGACATTCTTTGTTTGTTATCATTTTCAATACATTAAATTGGTTAGAAATAAAAATATGTAATTTATGAAAGGTTTACATTTAGTCACAACAAATCAGAGTTTACTTCGAAAAGCTAAAATTCAGTAGTTCTACAAAAGCTGCTGGTGATGACTTATACAGGTATAAAATATTGCGTGTATATTTTATATCCGTCATGTAAATTTACAATTTTATTTTTTTTACTTGTAACAATAAATATTACTATTCCATCAGAAGTATTTATGGTCGCGTTTTTTTAAACAGTTAGATAAGTTAAGTTTGTTATTTTAATATTTTGTTATGAAAAGCTGATGAGTTCAATTGGTTGTGGTGGTGGTTTTATAAACGCTGATTTTTGTGGTCCAGTACTCCAGCAGGATTATTTTTCACGAGAATTAAGATTTAATGTCTTGTAAAGTTGCCTTGAACGAATTTTCACTCTCAATGTGATTGAAGTTGAAGAGTTTGGTGAAACTGAACGTAGTAATCGCGGATTCGGTTCTAATGATGTTAGATTAATTATTTTGCGTAATATAATGTATTAAATCTAAAAAATATTTAAGTTAAAAAATATCCATACTTATTTAAAGTACCTAATTATTAGTGTAAATTTCATTTTTAAGTAAGAGCAATCTCTGATTGGTCAAATAAATATCAGAAAGTTTCAAAGTTTCCTATTTGATGAACAGCCTTTTTTCTTCAATTGATAGAAAACAATTATCATTTCAATTTATTTTATTTTTCGTCATATGTCGTATTACTGCTAAACTAGGAAAACGGAAACCGTTAAAGTCCGTCGCGCTCATTTACTTGGTATCTTTTTTTATTAAAAAAAAAA
>JADRCO010002169.1:0-14897 GCA_021464525.1 Rhizophagus sp. LPA8_4_AMF | reverse complement strand
TTTAAAAATTATATAACTGATAAACTCCGAATTGGCGCATGTGTTTACTAAATCAATGCTGCCCTTTGGCCATTTGGTCGGGGTTGGATGTTTGTCCATGGCCAAAATGGTCAAAATAGTCTATGACATGAAATGAACTTCATGAATATAGCAAAATAAGTTGAGAACGAGCAAAATTTGTTTAGCCCCCAATGTATCGTTCTTGACCCACCACACGGTGCTAACTTGACCCGCATAATATATTTTACAATAAGGAGGTCAGGACAATGCCACCTGGAGGGTCAAGTCTGAGACTTTTGCCTCTGTCACATCAATCGACAGGTTTATTTTTCTTTTTTTAGAATATGTTTGCATTAACTATTCCAGTAACACCGTAATAAAAGGTACAGTCACGTGACTCATATTTATTCATCACTGCCATCACGCCCACTCTGTGTTCACTGTTTATATTTATCTGAGGGACAGTTTTTTTCGAGTAGGTGAAAACTTATTCGTCGCTGTTATTTGTCACCGGTAAATTTCACGGCTCCTGCTTTTTGTGTGCCAGGTTGGTGGCGCAGCTAACCAACTGTGGCACAAATAAAATTTGCAGAAAACTTAATATATATAAACTTTAAAAAAGTAATTTCACATGTGTATTTTTACCTGTTCTGCAAGTTTATTTAGAGCAACAAAGGTGGTTTTAAATGTTATTTCTGAGTTATGCAAATTAAACACTTTTTTCGTTAAAATTAATCTAACCATTTTTAGAAATGATCTCCAAAGACGAACTTTTTAGTTTTTTATATATAAAGTCAAAAATGGCATTCAAAACCTCCTTCCGGACTTTAAGTAAACTTACGAGCAGCTAATAATTGAAGGATTTTGGTGGTTTTTTTTGTTAATAATCAACTTATTTTTCCAATTTTTGAAAATTGCTGCGCCATCAACCTGGCACAGGAGACGATGTGACGTAATTTTGATCGTCACTCATGTGATTCGACTTTAGCCGCGCTCTTACATTGGATATCGGGTTTATAAAGTATATTATAAATTTCATTCACATGCTGCACCTTCATAGATTATTATATTGAGCTTAATTGATTTTGTAATCGATTATTTATCATACAGTATGTTCTCCCAAAAATTTATAAACGAAAAAAAAACTGTATATCTTATATTTTAATAAAAAAATTTATTTAATAAGATCATATATGATATCTATGTAAAGTTTCATATTTATGAATAGTTTTCTAATTCTCACAAATTCCCAAGAGTTTGCTGCAAACAATAAGAATTCTCATGCTCAATGGTTCTTCGTTCTGTAATATTTTGTTGCTGCGGCTTGAATATTTACATTGCAAGAGTATTAATATTGACCCATGTGACGGTTGAGACTTGGCTCATTTATGATATATATATATTAAAAAAAAATTATCTTTTATTTCTTATTTACTCGTGTATTCATTATGATAGTGAACATTGATCTTCTTGATGCAAAAAATTTATTTACATTCAAGTTGTCTTTACACAGCCGATCTCTATATCAAAAATAAGCAACCATCTGTTTTGCTTATACAGTATACATATACATACAGTACATATATTACAATCCATTTAGTTATTAACTCGGATTAAGGATTAAATTGATCATTTCCTAAACTTTGCCATCGAAGTTGACATATCATTCAAAGTAATAATCTCCTATCAACAACAAACTATCAAAATAGATAAAAATTAATCTTTATGATAACAATTTGTCCGAACGTAAGATTTCCGACATTGAAACACGTCTGCAGATACAGATTCTAACAAATAAGAGCCATGTCATTTAAGAAATAATTTAGTTTCTTTACATGCCATTAACAAGTTTATCTGAATTTTTTTTCTAACAATATTGGGATTTGTCTCCGTCTGTTTATTTTATTATTTGTATACAGTAAATACTTTTGCGTAATAGATAAGCGAAAGAAGAAATAAAGCCAGTTGCACTTAAAACGTGCATTTCTACTAGGAAAAACTAAATTAAGTTATTCCCATTGACACGGAAAGGAATTCTGGGAATTTGTATGGAATTTATCCTCATTATCTGGATAATGTCCGGACGCAGATCGGAATCTCCGAACAAAGTGAGATCTTCATATTTCGGTACAATTTCCGGACGTTTTCTGCAAATTCCGGTAATCTCTTTTTTACATTTTTATCGAAGCCTTATCTAAATAAAATTTTGATTGATAAAAGAACTTAACATATTAAAAATTTAATAATTATGTTTATTAATTTACTAGTACAAAATAAAAATTTTATTACCACATCGTCTGTTCAGATTTCACAATGCTGGTTTACATTATAATTTGATAGTTTAGTACTTTAATAACTTCATTTCTTTGAACAACTATCAGAATAATATTATTTTTGGAATTTCCATTTTCAAATTGTTTATATTATTTAATAATGGTTGATCGGATTTATCTGTCCCTTATAAGCTTTATTTAATAAGTGCTCTAATTATTTGAGAAAGATGTTTTATACGTGTTTCTAAAAAGTGACATTATCCTGCCCCGTATTATTATTTAAAGGTTTTAACGATGCATCAACAATATCAACTTGTTCTGTAGTATTATTCATATTAATACTTTCAGTATTTATAATAGAAAGTTTTTAGGGTTATCTCTTTTTTGGAGGTTTTACATGACGTAACTCGTAAGGATAAACCAACGAGTTGTTATATACTGCATAACTGACTCTGAACATTTAGGTACGAAGAAATGTTATATATTTATATTTAAAAAATATTGTGATATTCGTTTGTATCATTAGATAGGGGTGTTACTAATTTTGAACTTTTAGGATGAGTTTGATTTTGATTTTGTGATTTTTTCTTCAAAAAACAATTAATGATTTACCTATATTAATTTAATTAGCATGCTTAAAAATTCCACGAGTAGGTCAGTAATAAACTTTACACATTTTTTTTATTTGCTGTTCAAAACAATTAGGTTATTTGTTAACTTGTAACATTAATGATATCATTATTACAAACTTCTGCAGCGTTATCACAAGAAATTATACCAGAATCATCAACAAAAGTAATTAATAAATCCGAAATTAATCATAAAGAATCACGAATTAAAGATTTATCTGATAAGTTAATTATAAGGAATCACGAAAATTTTATTGGAATTTTTGTAATACATTTACGGAAAAATAACTAAAAATCTAAGCAACTTGGATAATTTCCATGTTTTGAGAGTATAAATTCCGTGAATATTATATATTTACGGAAATAACATTGAATAAAAAAACGCGGAATAAATTTTTTATAGGGTGGGACCGATGGGTTTTGGGATATAATCGCAATTAACTCTCATTTTATGAGTTAAGGCTCAAGAATTTCTCTCTTAACATCCGCTATTCCATTCATTTAGTTATTCGAATTCGAAACATGATTAAGTTTGAGTTGTAACGTTCCAAGACACCAACGATAAACTATTTCATAAAAATTATCTCATCTATAATCGTTTGTTCTAAATGAATATATAGAAATAACTTGAATATATAGAAAATATAATATAAAACAATTAATTGAGTTAACATTTAAGCGGCATTTCTTGCAGAAATTAATAAAAAGGATATTACAGAAAAGCTTTAAAGCAAGTTATGCAAATTCATTTTAAAAAGCATCAAATAAAAACAAGATCATATGCTTTTGATAAAATTACTACAAAAAAAAATTCTATTGGAAAGTTTACAAACATACGAGTATTGTTGAGTAAACCTTACACTCATTGAGTAAGTCAACGATGATCCTATTTTAAACGCCTAAATTTAGCCAATTTAGCCTAAATGGGTTAATGAATGACGTATAAACTATTATAAAAATTTAACAATAATATTTACCTCTCACTTAAACTTGATTCAACTTCTATTATATATTTTTTTCAAAATGCAAATTTACGGACTTTGCTTTGTTGTTGAACGAGAATTAAAACCAATTCCTTTACAAAATGTTGCCGTTGAAGCTAATAGTAAGTTCATGTTGATATCTCCAGTTGTTGTAATGATTTGATTATTTTTTATTTTTCGGTATAATGATATTCCTTAATTGCAATTTTTTTTAGTCGTTGATATGATCGCTGAAGGTTCGTTAAATTTATCAAATAAAAATTCTATTAGGATTATAGTTTATGTATTTTTATTTTTATTTTTTAATAATAGTTACGATCAGCCAGACTTACAAAAATATTGAAAAAAATACCATTGAAGCCCTCTATAAGTTCCCTATTTATGAGGCCGCAGCAGTCTGCGGCTTTGAAGCAGAAATTGATGGACAAAGAAAAGTAAAGGGTATCGTAAAAGAATCAAAAGAGGCCGCAAAAGAATATACTGAAGCAGTTCAGGTTATATCTGATAAATTTAAATAATTTCAAAATTTATGTATTATATAAATTAAATTGATTTTCATTTTCTTGAAATGATTAGGAAGGACATGGTGCTTATTTGTTAGAATCTGAATCTGAAGATGTGTTTCAATGTTCTGTTGGAAATATTACGTCAGGACAAACCGTAGTCATGAAGATTACATATGTTACCGAACTTAAACATGATTCTGAATCAGAGAATATTCGATTTGTTCTACCAACTAATATCGCTCCAAGATATGGTTCTTCAGGATATTCATCATCATCAAATGATGGAAAAATTCTTAATCCTGATGTTGTATCTTATTCTAATAAAGCAGATTTTTATTTAAATCTTGCTATTACTTGTAGAATGACTTCAATTATTCAAAATATTGAATCACCTTCACATAAAATTTCTACTGAAATGAATATTGATGAAAATCCTAAAATTTCTAAAATTACTTTAACTCAACAAACTACTTATTTAGAAAAAGATTTTATTCTTGTAGTTAAAAGTAAAGACCTTGATCAACCTCGGTAAATATTTTACGTAATTATTTTTTGATTTTTTATTTTAATATTTATAATTAAAAAATTCTTTATATTTCTTTCAGAGCTTTTGTTGAGTATAATCCTGAAACACAAACTAACTGTGTTATGTTAACTTTGGTTCCAAAATTATCATTAAATGCTACCATATCTGAACTAATTTTTGTTGTTGATAGGTATGATATAATTTAATTACCAAGTGAAGTTTTTTGTTCAATTAATAAAAAAAATTTTTAAAAATTATTAATTAGATCGGGATCAATGAGTGTTGAACCTATGAAAAAAGCCGCACAAGCACTTGAATTGTTATTACGCTCACTTCCTGAAGATTGTTACTTTAATGTAATTTCTTTCGGATCTCATTACGATTCTCTTTTTCCAAAAAGTCAACCCTATTCTGAAACATCTTTATCTGAAGCTATTAATCTTGCTCAAACAATGAAATCAAATTATGGAGGAACAGAAATTTATAGTGCATTAGAATGGGTATTTAAGAATTCAAGGGATGACATACCAACTTCTGTATTCCTTCTTACAGATGGTGAAGTTTGGAATGTTGATCAAATTGTAAAACTTGTAAGTCAAAATGAAGAAAAAAAGAAAGATGATTTACGTCTCTTTTCGTTAGGAATAGGCGATTCTGTTTCTCATAATTTAGTTGAATCTGTTGCTCGTGCTGGTAAAGGATATGCTCAATTTGTAACAAATGATGAAAGAATGGATAAGAAAGTCATTGGAATGTTAAAAAATGCATTAAAACCACCAGTTAAGGATTATAATATTACTTGGACCGATATTGATTTCTTGGAATCAAAGGAAAAAAAAGAGTTACAAGCGGAAGTGGATAAATCCGTTACTAGTTTTACGAATGATATTACAGAATCACCATCACAAAGTGATATATTCATTGATACTAAAGTTCAACAAGCTCCATATATTATTCCATCTATTTATCCTGGTGTTCGATTTATTGTCTATTGTATTTTAGAAAAAAATATTGAACCACGTAAGGTTATTACTTTAAAAGCTACTTCTCAAGATGGTCCTATAAAACTTGATATTCCTTTGGATCCAGTTACTTTACAAGGTTCAAAGATTCATAGATTAGCGACAAGGAAACTTATTCAAGATCTTAATGATGAAAAATCATTTATTCATAAACATCCTAAAAATGCTAATAAGAATATCCCGGATTCATTAGTTAAAGAACATATTGTTAAACTTGGTAAAACTTATAATTTAGCTTCTAAATATACAAGGTATAATTGTATTAAATTAATAGTTTTTATTATAATTTCATTATGTTTTTTATTTATTTTTTATATTTTTTTCCTTTTGTAGTTTTATTGCAATTGATGAAAGAAACAATGAAACTGTATCTGAAGCACAAACAATTTCACAGAAAAGGGAAGTTCCCCAGTTTTTTAATATGCCAGCGGGAACTGGCGCTTTTGTAGCTTCGAGTATGAAGATTGGTAGTACAGGTAAAAGAAAAATTATATTCTGTATTCTGTATTTTTTTTAACATTAATTAATGTTAATAATATTATAAATTAAGCGAGGAAAGCGAAAAGATCAAGTACGTATACTTATTTTATAATTTTATTAAATAAAAATTTTTGAAACAAAAAAAAAACTAATCGAGTATTTTATAATTTATTAGTGGCCATTGGGATAAAGCAAGAGTCGGTATACATGTTTTATTATATTTTTTTGGTATGGAATGGTTATTAATATACAAAAGATTTTTTTTTTTCGATATAGTATTCCATTGCGAGATACGCCAACGGCACCACAGAAAGTTAACGTTAACCATAAAGAGTCAAAAATTGAAAATTTATTCGAGTTTTTAGGATTACAATCTTTTGATGGTAAATTCTTGGCAAGTAAATCACTTTATGAATTTTTTTATAAAAATGATTTGAATGATTTCATTAAATTAAAACAAGAAATTGAAAAAGAGATTGGTAAGACTGAAATTGAGGAAATATTGAGTACTTGTATTGCTATTGCTTATCTGGAAATTGTTATGTTTGAAAAATTTAAAGATGAAAGTGAAATGTGTCATGAAAAAGCTGAAAAAGCTTTAAAGAAAATGGTAGAAAATGAAGGAAAAGAAAAAATTATTATTGAAAAATCTAAAGAATGGATTAATAATTGGATTAATAGTGATAGCGAAAAGAAAAAAGAATGAATTATATAATAGTTTTGTTCTCCCTTTTAATGAGCAATAACGATTATTTTTTATTCATTTTATCAGTACATTATAATAAATATTTTATGTTTTAACTGCGTAAATTAAGTATTGATTTATCGTTATGTATATTAACTAAAAATTATTTTTTTTCGTAACAATATTAAAATTACACTAAAGTCGTGGACAAAAAAGCTAATAAGGATTTAAAAAGTTTTTTAGTCAAAACCATAGTGTGAGCAAAAATCTGGTCATAATTTGCCCGACTCAGAATGTCTTTAGGCTGGAATTATTATAGTTTTGGCCAGCATTGCACTTAAGTCTGTTCAATTATGTCAATTTAAACTTCATTTACTCGGTATTTACCTTTAGATCAGTGATGTGCATTTTATGCTTCCAATAGTTAAAAATTTGATTGGATCCAATCCAAATGATTTTATTAGAAAATGATGCTTCCAAACCTTCTAATGGCGCTTCCAATAGTGCTTCCAATCTTCCAAGTGCACATCACTGCTTTAGATAATTGAAGCGAAAGCTTTCTATAATAAAAAATTCCGGTTTATCATCTCCGAATAATATAAAATCAAAACTTTAAACATCGAATATTCAATCTTAAAGTACATTCCGAAGATGTAGCAGATGTAGCAGAAGACTATTAGTATTAGTAAGTTTATATGACACTATGTTATTATACAAATAATAAAGGTTAAAGGCTTGTGATAAGGGGTTTCTTAGAAAAGAACTCGAACATTCGCCGAAGAAATTTTGATCTGTATGTTGTTACAACTATTCCCTTATAGATATTTCGGATAAAAGATGACGATAATAGATTGATTCATTATATTTCAAAAGAAGTTAATAGTGAAGGTTTTATCGAATGTGTGGAATTATTTTCTGGAATTTATATTGAATATATGGTATAAGTAATTTCATAGTATGCCAAATATGAAGCAGTTGGCATAATATGTCATAACAATGGTCATTGATTTACTAATAAACATCCTCGGCCGATCAAATTGATTTGAATCAAAATTTTACCATGTAGAGTAACAACATATTGAGGACAGCGAAGACAGTTAATTATTTGTTTTTAGGAAAACTCCGCGTGATTCGGAAATTTACGTTTGTCTTTCGTCCTTCTCGGAGGTTTTTTTCTGTAAATTATTGAAGGTTTCCTTCTTGACATAACTCATTATATTATTTATTATAATTGAGCCAATAAGGAGTCTCGTACGACTTATTTAAAAACTGTTAATTAAGTATGTTGTGCATCTCAGATTCATTCTTAATATCTCTTCTTATAAGGTTAATTCATAAACATTTTTTTTTTTTGATTGTCTTATTTTTTAAAACCAGTATTACGAAAATGGCGCAGATCTGCAGATGTTATTCCATTTTTGTCTGCCGTGTACCCAAGTACAAATTAACCATATGGAAAAATTCAATTTTCCACAAAGATGATTCTACTTTCTTTTTAGAATAATTCTATTCGACTAAATAATATTACAAACATTATTATATTTTTTTTCGGAATTATTATCCGTTTAATCAAGATAAAAAAAAAAGTATAAATTTTGCGTAAAATTATAAACTTTTTTTTTAAACAAAAAGAAAAAAACAAAATATTTTTTTTTTTTAGTTTCTTTCTCTTTTTTTTTGATAATAATAATAAATTATGTCTCAAGAAAGTACAAAAAGAGTGGTTGATATTACCAACGTAAATACGGTGGTAGAACGTGCATTAAACATAACAGATACGGCAATTAATAGTTTTGGAGCATCAAAAGTATCAGATTCAATTTCACCATTTTTACCATTAATAACAGAAGTATCACGTTTAACATCAGATATAATTAATATTTATCAAACAGCAGAACATAATAAAAGAATATGTGGATCATTATTATCAAGAACTACAGCCGCAGAAACCGCTGTAAAAAATTTAGAAATACGTAGATTAGAAAATGAATCATTATTTAAATCAAAAGAATATTATAAAAATTTTCAAAGATTAGTTATTATAATAGGTAAAATAAAAAAATTTATTGAAGAAATTTCTCAAATTAAAGGTTTAAGAAGATTTTTAGCAGCTAATAGTATAGAAAAAGAATTTTTTGATTTAACTGATGAATTTGAGGGTTTAATGAGAATTTTAAATTTTTCTATTGCTGTTACTAATCAAATTCAAATGGAAGAAGATAAAAAGATTTTAAGTCATGATATTAAGGAAATGAATAAGGTAATTAATGAAGAAATAAATTTCTTTTAAAATACTTTTTTTTTTAAATTTCCTAATTCCTAAGATTCTTTTTTTTTTAAAAAAAAATATAGTATATACATGATATTGAAGGAGGTATTGCAAATGAAGTATCAGGAATTAATGCTAAATTAGATGATATTACACAATGGAATTTAGCATGGCAAAAAAAATTACTTTCAAAAAATGAGGATATCATAGCTGATGCAACTATTCCAATGTATGAATTTTCTGATCCACCTGAAATGGTTAAGCGTGGTAATAAAGTAATTAAAAAATTACGTAAAGGGGAAGAAGTAGCATTAAAGAAAAGAATTCTTGATAAAGAAGAAAAGAGACAAATTAATGATATATTGAGTCAAGTAACTATATTAAAAAAACTTAAAGAATCAAAATATATAGTAAAATTTTATGGATTTGTTAAAGATGAAGAAGAAATAATGTATATGGTAACTGAATGGTTTGAATACGGTAATCTTAAAGAATATTATACAGCTTATGGACCACTTGGTTGGCTTGAAAAATCTCAAATTGCTATTGATATTTCTCGTGGACTAACTTTTTTACATACCGTATCCATATTACATCATGATATACGTTCAGAAAATATTTTAATAACTCGTCATCGTTGTGCTAAATTGGCCAATTTTACTTTAAGTCGTGGATTTAGAGATTTTAGTACTCATGTTAAAGCAACTATTGATAATGTAAGATGGATGGCTCCTGAAAAATTAAAGGATCATAATAATCTTTATACTGCAAAATGTGAAATTTATAGTTTTGGTATGGTATTATGGGAAATTGCTGAAGGAAAATTACCATTTCAAAAAGAAAATGATATAGTACAAATAAGAAATCTTATAGTTGATCAAAAATTTAGACCATCATTCAGTCTTGGTGTACCTAATGAATGGGTTAAAATTGCATATCAAGGTATTTATAAATCATAATTTTTGTTGTCTAAAATTTTGATAAAATATTTAATTATATAAATACTATATTTTTTTTAATTATTTAGCTATGCAAGATAGTCCAAGCGCAAGACCTCCTTTAAAAGACATATTTATGACATTAAATGATATTTATCAAATTTATAAACCAAAGAAAACTCCGACTGCTTCACCAATTTGTAGTCCTTCTCAATTAGATTTACCAGATCCTGATGATTTGGAATTGTCTTTAGATTTAAGTGGATTTGATGTTAATACATTGAGTGTTAAAGAAGCTATTGCAGAACATAAGAAGAATGGAGATAGATTAAAAGCATGGAAAGCCTTTTGTCAACACTCTGAACTTGAAGATATGCTTGCCAAGTAAGTAATCAAAAAAGTCGATACTTAAATAATATAAATACTAATATTTATATATTTTTAAAATTAGATATTGGAAAGGATATTATTTATATTATGATTTATGTCCAATAGAAGATCCTGAAGATAAAAATGCAAAACAATTAAGAATTAGACAATCTGTAGAATATTTTAAAGAAGCAGCAGATTTTGGTTTAGCAGATGCTCAATTGAGATATGGACATTGTTTATGGTCAGGTGAAGCCATTAAAAGAGATATTAAAGAATCCATAAAATATTTTCAAATGTCAGCCGATAATGGTAATCATACTGCTATGTATAATATTGGTAATATATTATATAATGGTATTGGTGTTAATAAAGATGAAGAGAATGGTAGGAATTATCTTAGGTTAGCAGCTTTATCTGGTCAACCTAAAGCTATTGCTATGTGTAAAACTAAAGGTATTAAATTAGCTTGAAAATGAAAACCTAACTTTGAAGAAGCGATTTATATATATTTATTGATTAAAATTATATTATATTATATCAAATATATCAAATATATAAAAGTTATTATATTAAGTTTTTAGACATATACTGTATATTCTCTTTTGTTATATATAAATTTGATTTTCATTGACCAATAAAGTTATTGCGCTTTTCAAAATTGTGGCTACCACCTATAGATCATCAGATAAAAAAATTATTAGATTGCAGGAGATTACCGGACAAAAATCGGACAATGTTGTCCTGTAATCGTCCTGTAATCGTCCCTGTAATAATCACTCAGTAACACAGAATTCTGAAACTGCGATTAAACAAATAGTAAATGAGGAATTATTTCTTACTCCATGATGTTTCATTATCAGTAAAATAGAACAAGGAACAAACAACATATACAGTTACACCTTAACGTCCACTTCACATCACGTGATTTGTGCACTCGCGCTTTTATTAATAATACAAATTTATAATGAGATTAATAAAATGAAAATATATTTATATAAATCAATGAAATAAGATATACTGTACACTAAAATAAATTTGTTATCCTAAATAATTTATCTATGTTAATATATATTTGTGTATATTTAATTAAGTTTAGAAATTTGACTTTTGTCAATAATATCTTTAGTAAAAAAAAAATACTTCAAATATTCTTTTAATGCGTTCTATTTATTATTAAAAACATAAATATCTTTTTATTAATTTTATTCAAAATGAATTGTAAAGAAAGATATGATTGACTCACCTATAAAATAATATATTATTTCATAGAATTTCGATTTTTGTTTTGCTTCATCTACAAATTACCGGTATGATAAAATATATTAATATAATATTACGTATAAAAAGTAAACAAACTTTAAAAATTATACCTTCGGAAGCGATTTTCAAATCTAAATAAAAATTTGAATTGTTATATTAATAAAAAGATTATAAATATATTATAAATATATTATTAATATATTATAATTAAACTTACTATGAGTATGAGGTATATTAAAGTCATATGGTCTGCTATGAAATGCTACAAAAAAATTAAATTTTTTGTTAATGAAATTTACATTTACATTTACATTTATATTAATGTTTTCGCTCCGGACTATATAAATTCTATGAAGGGTGATCCAACGTTTAGTCACGTGGCGATATAAAAAAAAATAATTACGTTCTAGTTCTGTTAAAAAAAGGAAAAAAAAGATTTTTTTTAAATATATAGTTAAAAAATGGTAAAGTAATAAAAGATAAATATTATAGTTACCTCCAATCGCATTTACTGGTTCTGGTAAGTTTTTGAATCGATAAAGTTTACTACTAGTTGATAATGAATGTAACTTAGAACTTGTACTAGGTTGAAAATTTCGAGGAAACAATAAAATGGGAGCTAATAAAAATTCAGGCTCAGTGTAAGAGTTTTTCCACATTTTTTCAATCTCATTAAAAAGAGTATCAATATCGGGTCTTTGTA
This sequence comes from Rhizophagus sp. LPA8_4_AMF, assembly GCA_021464525.1. Classification (NCBI taxonomy): domain Eukaryota; kingdom Fungi; phylum Glomeromycota; class Glomeromycetes; order Glomerales; family Glomeraceae; genus Rhizophagus; species Rhizophagus sp. LPA8_4_AMF. Next base: position 2,251 of record JADRCO010002169.1, on the reverse strand, counting down.
AGGGATCAGCATCTAAACATTTTTTCATTAATTCTTTATATTCTGATGGAATCCCTGATATGTTTCGTGGTCTCAAACCATTAACTATATCCATTGCAAGATAATAATCATGTTTATAATTATTAAAAGGGGTTTGTTCCGATGCGATTTCCCACATGAGCATACCAAAACTGTATATATCAGATTTAAAAGTACTTTCTTTTCCAATTAAAACTTCAGGTGCTATGTAAGGAAGATTTCCATATATACTGTTTAGTGATTTATCAGCAGGCCCACAAAATCCAAAATCACTTATATACCAATAATTTTTGGATTCCAGATATAAAATATTTCCGGAATGCAAATCTCTATGAATCGCATTATTATTATGAATACTATGAAGCGCATCTACAATATCATAAGATATTTTTATTTTTTCTTTCCACGTAAGAGGATGATGATTATTTAAATATTTTTTTAAATTCGTATCCATTAATAGCATCACAAGCATATAAACTCCATTTTTTGGCTCTTGGGTTAACCCATAACATTTAACGATCTCGGTACTTTTGTTCCCAATAGTTAAATGAACTTTTGCCTATAAATACAGTATATAATATTTATAAATTAGTCATTAGTTAAAATGTATTTTGTATACAGTATAAAGTAAATTTAAATAATATGACCTCCTCGAACCAACTTCTATTAGCATTTAAAACATTTTTCAATGTTTTAAGTATTATTTTATGAGATCCGGATCTTTTTAATTGCTTATTGTCTTGATCCCACTCGATGTATTGTCCGTCAATCCAATCTGCTGTATAAATTTCAGAACAACCACCTTTAGTTAAATATTTAATATTTCGTAGTTTTTCGTATGGTATCCATTCAAGTATTTTGTTTGGACGAAATGATTCTTCTTGACATCTTTGTAATAAACTATCAATATCATTATTGTTAGATGTCCAATTCGAAAAATTATTTTTCAAAAAGATTCGAATACAATGTTCACAATATAATGTGGCTAAACATTCCTTTTGACATTCTTTACACAATCTTTTTGTTCCTGTATTATAAAGTACTTTAAAATAATCGTAATCCTTAGTTAATATTTTTATGGCTTCGATTTTTTCATTTTCATTAAGAGTTTCATCGTTAAGAACCGTTTCCTTTTTAAATTCATAACGGTTATCTATGTTTTTGTATTTTTCAAAATCCGTCAAAGAATCCGCTTTATCGAGCGCTGCGTAAACTAAATTTTGTCTAATCATATCAGCCATTAAAAGCCTTTTTTTTTCGTTACGTGAAAATGCTGTGGAAATGTTTTTTTTATATCTATTATTACGGCTTACAAACTCCGAATTTTAAGACAAACAACAAACAAACAAATGAAAGATTTAGGTAATTGTTCAATGGATTTGTAGATCAAATCAACATGTGTTGGTGAAATAGCATTAATTAAAAATTAATAATAAATAAAGTTGTCGTGTCACAATAAATTAGTTTATTGTTATTACAAAAGTTTTATACATCATTACTCATAATAATATTTAATTATTTATTACATTCAATTCTTTTCGTTTTAAACATACGCATGATTTTTTTTTAGCTATAATTGTCGGTTCATTATCGTTAGGGTTTTAATATCAAGCACCTTATTCATTATTATTATCAATGCAAATGGAAGTTGGAGTTCCCAATTTTATACATAAAATAATTAATAATCATACAAACTGTAAACATCGGTTTTAATATAACGCATGATTTTTTTTATACTATAAGTAGAGCTTCATTTTATCAGAGTTCATTTTATCAATGCAATGAAAATCGGGTTTCCGATTTTATACAAACCACAATTAATAAATTTTGTTACACAACTTTTTGTGATGTTGTTGTTGTTATCAATTATAGTTATTTGGCTAATCGTTTTTCGTTAAGGGTTTTTATTATTAAATTGGAATTCCAAATTTATACAAAACATAATAATTCGTGTTACATATTACAATTTCAGTTTAAATAAATATAAATTCATTATTTAATTACTATATAAATTACATCTAATTCCTGAAAGAAATGTTTTATTTTTTTACCATTTATATATAATTAATTTATCTTATAATATTAATATCCATTTATCCATCTAATCTAATTTCTTTATCCATTTATCCCTTAAATTAATCATTAATTTTCATCTAATCTAATTTTCTTTGTTTTATATATGTTGTGCCTCAGATCGATTCTTGCCTCAGATTAAATCTGACGCACCTCAGAT
>JADRCO010002168.1:0-14899 GCA_021464525.1 Rhizophagus sp. LPA8_4_AMF | reverse complement strand
AAAAAAAAAAAAAAAAAAAAAAAAACATAAAAAAAAAAAAAAAAAAAAAAAAAAATTAGTTAATTTATTGATTAAATTTAATATTACAGATAGAATTAAAATTATAATATTAGATTATAGTTTAATTAATAAAGTAATCTTTTATTTAAAATTTTTATTTGAAAATATAATAAAAATATAAAACAAATTGATTTAAAATATAAATATCACCAAAAATACTTTTGATAAATCCCAAATTATTTTGTATATTTGTATATCCCAAATATACAAATCCAAAATAATTATGGCCACCTAAAATAATTATGACTACCCAAATTAATTATGATCACCCAAATTATTTTATACACTTTTATTATATGATTGTTTATAATTTAAGCTTATATAAGAAATTATGTATGATTCTAAAAATGTAAATTTGTAGTTATATAATATAAATTAGCATTTTATAAAAAATTACTAATTTTTTGAAATATTATTATAAATCTAAATATAGTGGGTTTTAAAATAATTGTATAATTATTTTATAAAATTTTTAAATATATTAAAATAATATATTTAAAGTATTTTGAAATTAATATATTAAAATAATATTAAAATTAATTATATTACAATAATAAAATAATTATAAGAATATTAAAAATATTGTAATATTATTTTGAATTATTTTTATCGAACTAGATATAGTATAATTAACAAAATTATAATAAAAGTATTTTAATATATCAAAAAAATCACATTTTTAGCTAAGTATATTATAAAATCAAAATTAACCATTTTTTATATAAAATTTATAAAATAATTTGGGTGGTTATAATTAATTTAGATGGATATAATTATTTTGATATGAATTCAAAATTAATTTGTAAATTAAAATGACCATAATTCCAAATTATTTGAAATTTAGATGGTATCTATAATTTAGAACACAAAAAAGGTATCAATAGTAAATTAAAAAAATCAGTAAACAAATCTAAATTGGTAAAGCCAAAATTAAATAAAATTGAATAGTTAGTATTTGAATGGAAAGGTCATTGATCAAATTTTTAAATCTTTCATGATGTAAGTCACCTTTAATCTTAAAGTGACTGGTCAATATTTTTCTTTAGAAAAAGCAGTATATTTGATAATGTTTAAAAATACTTTATTTTATTTTACTTTGGTAAAGATATTGTATTACTTTCATATTATTATCAATAAATATGATTGTACTTTTATAAAGAAAAAAAAAAAAATATCAATATTATATTGGAAATATATTAATTTCTAAAGATAAAATTAAAAAAATATATTTAAAAATAATCAATTTATTATTATAAATATAATTAGTATTTTTAATTTATAAAAAAATAGTACATATTAATATTTGGGAAAATGTATATTTGAAATAAAGATAAGATTTAAACATTATAATACATAAAGGTGAAATCTAAATTTACCTTTAAAATTTAAATACATTAAAATATTTTTATAATAAATTTTAGTAAATTTAAAATTTTAAAATTCTAGTTACATAATTATTTTGTAAAAAAGAAAATATTTTTTTTATTTTGAATAATAATTAAATTTAATAAAACCTTTATATTTTATTTAAAAGGTTATTTGAATATTTACTTGGAATCATATGGTTTTTGTTAAATAAACATGTAAAATTAACAAAAAAAATGTTCTTTTTTTACAGCTTGCTTTTTATTTCAAATACATTTTTTAAATAAACTATTATGAAAAATAAATATAAAAAAATTAGACATTTTGAACTATTAGTTAAAATATAATATATAAATCAATATTAAATTAAGTTATAAGAAATTATTAAATATTATTCTTTAATTTTGTTTTTTCATAAATTAATCTTTTCCTTTTAATTATAATTGCAATTTATACTTTTTTTTTAATTGAAAAAAAATAAAAAAATAAAAAAGTTTTATATTTATTATAATTATTAATTTAATTTAATATAAAACTTTATTATTTAATACTTGTAATTTGCAGTTAGATCAAGTATATAAATTTGATTTATTTAATTTAACATCATATTACAAAAATAGTTAATTAATTATAATTAAAATTAGTAATAAAATAATCACTTGGCTGAAATAGATATTGCCCCTTGTTTTTTTGTATTGAATGATTTGACGAATTCTTTATCTTAAACAAACTTAATAGTTAATAATATTTTACATTCTAGTTATTCAGACAATTAATTTAATTATTTGTTTGTTTAATCAGTTCTGCGCGTTTTATAATAATTACGCGCTTTGCATCTTTTTTTTTTAAATATTGTTGCGGAGAACAAAATCCGAAACCGTACAAACGAACATATAAAATTAGAATAAAATTAGAATAAAATTAGAATAAAATTCTAATTTAGGTTAGATGATTGATGCTTATATAATAATCGGTAATAATTATAAAATGAATAAAATGAATCAAAATATACCGGTACTTTATTCAGAATTCAAAAGCCTTTACACTAATCTACTTTTGTTTCAACACTAAGTATAAAGAAATAAAATGAATCTATTAATAAATGCTTCGGAACAAGGTTTCCTAATTAAAACCAAAATAATTTTTAATATACAAGTATTCTTATGAAAATATCGAATCAGAATGATCGACGAAATGGATTTTCGCGCTTTAACTAGAATGACGTTCTAGAAAAAAATTTAGAATTATTCAAGATCTTTGTTTTTGAAATGATGATAATAAGAAAATCGATCTAAAGAACTTTCAAGGGCGTAAGAATTTGAGGAGTCATGTTTCAAAATATAAAAAAAAAAAAAAATTTTTTTTTTTTTTATTTATGTACTTATTAAATTATTATTTATATTATACGATAGTGGCACAGATTCAAATTACTCTAAAAGGAAGTTTACTTTTAAAATGATAAAAATCATAAATAAACCAATTAAAAAAAAATTTTTAGAGTTTTTAATACGTATTGGGAAGTAGGCTCAAGAATTAATCGAATTAATCAGGGAGGGTTTGTTATGATGAACCAACTTAATAAACCAAATAGTAAACAAAATGGCAAATTTGGATTTTCTGGGAGTTTGACCGAATTTAATCCGTGATGAAACACACAGATCATGTGATAATATTTTTTGTTACAACGTCCAAAAAAAAATTTATTTTTTTTTTTTTTGTAAAAAATAAATTTGGTCTTGAAGTCCGACAACTTGTACTAAATCTATAAATAACTCCCATGTAAATCAAAATAATTACTATATGTTTGTATAATAAAATGTCAATTCTCAAGTATGACCATAATGCGTGAACATGCTGTTTCTTTTTGGTAACATCGAAACAAGCACAAAGATAGCTTAACGAGAACAATGCATCTTTATCAATAGCCAATAAACAAATGTGGAATGGTCAACCATAATATGTAATTCTATGCGTAACAGGAATATTTGTTTGAAAAAAGCGGCGTAATCTAACGGAAATAAGCGCGCATTTTTTTTTTCAAGCATAAATTAAAAAAATTTTTTCTGCCGTTATCGCTCAATATCGTGATACTCTTGTACATTGTGTCGCCGATTACGTTGTTTATTTTTTCGGGGTCCATATGAATGATATATATTATAGTACTGACATGCTGTAATCTACTCAACTCAACTCTGTCTGAGATTTGAAAACATGGAATATGTGGATGTACAATGCATATCTATTTAAATTGCGATCACAAGCATATTATCTAAAGGGTTCAGAAAATTTACTGGTTCTAATTCTGCATTTTTTTTTATTTTGTTATGGTTCCTATTTTACTATTTTTATTTTAAATAACCCATTTTAGGGAGTTATATAATTTATTTTTATATATATATATTATTTTATTCTTCATTTTTTTATTTTATTTTATTTTATTTTATTTTATTTTATTTTATTTTATTTTTTAAAAAATTTTTTCTAATTTTTTATTTTTTCTTATATCTCCACAAAAACATAACAAATTAAATTAAAATTAAATCTAAATCTGTCAGAAAAACTTGAATAAAGCATATCCAAATCCGGTTTGAACTTCAATCAAACGGTATGTTATCATTTTGGATTGAATTTTCTCGTTTTCTTGTCCAATTTCTAGTTTTTTTTCTTGATTAGTCGATTGGGCTGAAATTATCACTTATCTTCTATATATCACCTTTTTTATCCATCATTAGTTGTACAGTTTTTTTTTTTTTTTTTTTCTATAATTAGCCAAAAAAAAAAAAAAAAAAATTTTTTTTTTTTTTTTTTTTTTTTTTTTATAATTAAAAAAAAAAAAAAAAAAAAAAATTTTTTTCTTTATTTTCTCTAAATCAGGTGCAGCAGTCAAAGCAAGGATTGCAGCGATCAAAAGAAGATATGTGGGTATAAATAATAGAGTTTTATTAAAATGTACATATGTTATTAGATAATTGTGTACCTTAACTTAACGGGATATTCGTGTAACAAAAAAAAAAAATCACAAAACCAAGGGTCATTTTTTTTCTCAAAATAAATATTTATAAATTGAAAATTCATTGATTATTACTCAGAAAAATACTTATCCATCTGATTAGTAAAAGAATCCATTGAAATTGTCTTTCCATTCTTTCTTTTGTATATTGTGATATTAATTATATTTTCTTTTCTTTATCATTATTTTTAACTACAGATTTTATTTTTTTTTTTCTTCTTCACCCAAAAAAAAGAAGAATATTTGTTTATTCTTTATCTCCAACTTCCTACGCGTTATTCTTTTTTATTTTTTCTACGTCATTATTTATTCGTTCCTTTTTTAAAACTTACGTATTACTGTCTTTCTCTCTCTTTTTTTTTGGGGGGGTTTTTTTTTTAATAGGTCTTGTCATTTTTATTATTTGTTTATATTTATTGTCTTAGGGGACACCGTAAATTATTTACAAAAAAACCTGTTAATCCACACGTATGGCAATATCACAATATAATGTTATGCGAACGACTGAATATTATGAAATAACTTATGAAACACCGTTATCAAACCAAGCTTATATTATATGTGAAATAATATTTCATTTAGAGAGTCAGTCTGACTTGGCTACTTGTTGTTTAGTATCTCGTCTATGGAACACTTGTACCACTCCAATATTATGGAAGAAACCTTTTATGAAACGCGCTTCAACTTTTGATAAATTTATTAGAACTTTAGTTAGAACGAGACAACATGCTACTTCTTATGCTTATGGTTGTTTTATTCAAAGTCTTGACTTGTCGCGACTTTCTTGTCATGCTGGTGAATTGAATCTGATATCTGAATCTTGTGGAGTTTTAAAATATCTCGATTTTTCTTACGTTAGAGAACTTAGAGATGATGTACTTAGTAGAATATCAGGACAATGTTCGGATTTGAAATCTCTCAAATTATTGAATTTACCAAATATAACTGATCATTCTTTAATGCAAATCATTAATAGATGTCATCGTTTAGAACATCTCGCTATTGGTGATTGTATAAACATTAAAAATGATTCTTTTCTTCAACTTGCTATTTCTGCTGAACATCTTGTTACTCTTGAAATATTTATTGGTAATACTATTGAGAATGATACTTTTATGCTTATAACTCAACATTGTATACGTTTGAAGAATTTACATATTTGGGATTGTGGTACTCTTGATGATAATGCTATTATTACTATGGCTTTTAATTTGAATATAAATTTAGAATCTTTAATACTTCAAAATTTAAGAAATATTACTGATTTATCTATGAAACAAGTGGCAATAAGATGTCCTAATATTCGTCATTTAGGTTTGGAACCTTATGAAGGTGTTACAAATGATACTTTAAAAGCTATAGCTAATTATTGTTTACGTATAGAATCTTTTCAATTTACTTTACATAAAGCGGAAAATATTTCAAATGATGGATTCTTAATGATGGCTGAAAGATTGAAACTGCTTAATAAAGTAACTTTTCAGCATTCAATCCCTTTTGTCACTGATGTTACTTTAAGCATGTTGGGTATTAGAACTGCTAATAATTTAACTTATCTTCACCTTTATAATTGTAATTTTACTGATTCATCTTTTTGGGTACTTGAAAAGAGTCATCCTCCTATTAGTGATCTTTGTTTATTCGCTATACCTAATGTCACTGATGATCCCATAATTGCTCTACTTAGGAGTATTTCTGGTACTCTTACTTCTTTACAAATATCAAATTGTGATCGATTAACAGAAGATGTAGTAATTTCTGGTATAGGAAGATATTGTAGAAATTTAAAGAAATTAAGTTTATTTCCTTCAACGGATTTTACAATACGTGATTTAAATGCAATCGTTTCAGTATGTTCACAATTAAAAGAATTTTATTTAGCTAGTACCGAAGATATTCCAAATACGGTATATTTATATAATTTTTTTTTTTTCTTTAATATAATTAATTTTACATTATCGCAAAACTTATCAATTTTATAATTTATAATAGATTATTGCACCAACAATAACGCGTCTTAGAAATCTCGAAAAATTACGGATTCGTGTTAATCCTAATTTAACATCGGATGATGTAATGATGATTTGTTGTGGTTGTTTTAAATTACAAGAATTCTTTTTTGGACGCAGTGAATATTTGAACGATGATTTTGTTTGTGATTATAATCTTGATGGAAGAAAAAAACCCCTTTTAGTATTGGGACCATGATTTCTTACATCAAGTATACATTAACTAAAACGTGATTATATATCAAAAATTCATTTCGTATTTATTATAACCTAAATTTTTTTTTTTTTTTGGTTCGGACAATTATTTAAAGATTTTTGGGAAAATATAAAAAAAAAAAAAATGTATAATGATCCCTTGTTAAAATAACAAAAGATTGTCAGTAAATGCAGTAAATATAAGAGAAAGGACTTTCGTTTTTTTTTATCTTCGATTGTAACAAAATTAGGTCAATGTTTTATTATTCGATTAATTTAAAAAAGTCGCGATTTAATAATAATCATGAAATTTTTTTTTTTTTCAGGAAGAATATTTTTTTTTTTTAAAAAAAAAAACTTTTCTTCCCAAATAATTGTACTACCAATTTTAATACCATTATGTACATTGTACTATACATGGTAATGTATAATAATGAAAAAACGAAAAACAAAATAAAAAAAAAAAAAAATGTAAATTTGGAAAATAGAATATACACACATATACAATGCACTATGTATATGTATATGTATATGTACAGTATATGCTTTATGTATTGGTAAAGTTTTAAAATTGAAACTATAAAGCAATGAGGTAAACAATCGTAATATTTGTATTATACGTATCATACATGTCCCATGTCAAAATTTATAAATTTTATTAATTTTGGCGAGTAGCAATTAAAAAAAAAATCATGTACGATGATGATAATACGAAAGTTACGGATGTAACAATTAATGTATTTAATATATTGACAGATAATTCTATCAAATCATAAATATTTATATTTCGTCTTTATTTCTTCTTTTATTGTTAATTACCGGAATTTCGAAGTTCAAAATTCGAACTTTCTTCATAAATACTTTTCTAAAATGATTTTGACGGTTGATACTATTTTTCTATTTATAAAAGAAATTTTTTAAACGAAATAATTTTTAATAGATCAATTAATGTTTTGGTCTACGAAATCGTTGAACCAATCTTATTTGAATGGATAAATTTTAACCTCCCTAAATACTTCTTATAGATGATGTAATGATTATATAGTGATCCTTTTAGTAACATTTCACACATTTCACACATTTCACGAGTATTTTTTTCCTCTGCATCATCGATTTTTTTTTTTAATGCACAAAAAAAAAAAAAAATTTGATAAATTAAAATCAACCGCAGATCCAGCCGTAAATTTATATTTGTTGCCAAATAAATATCAAAATGAGTAGATAATCAAAAAAACAGATTTAAGATTAAAATTCGTAACTTAATTTTTAGTAAATATAAATAGTAATTATTTGTACATACATAAATAAATTTTTTTTTTTCTCTCTCCACAAAATCACAAAATCCACAAAATCATTTTTTTTTTTTAAGAAAAAAATTTAAAAGTATGGTAGCAGCATCAAAAGAAGCAATAAAATTACCACCTCTTTCACCTTTTGGAAATGCGGTAGCAGGTTCTTTGGGAGCACTTTTTGCTTTAACAATCGTTTATCCTTTGGATATGTGAGTAAAGTAAAACCTTATTCTTTTTAATCATGATTTATTTTTTTTGACCGGGATTTTTTGATTTTTTTTTAACCGGGTTTTTAACTGGAATTTTTAATTTTTTTTTTTTAACCGGATTTTTAATTTTTTTTAACCTTAATTTATTTAATTTATTTAACTGGGATTTTTAATTTTTATTTAACCGGATTTTTAATTTTTTTAACCTTAATTTTTTTTTTTAACCGGATTTTTAATTTTTCTTTTAACTGGGATTTTGATTTTTTAACTGGGATTTTAAATTTTTTTTTTTTAACCGGAATTTTAATTTTTTATAACCGGGATATTTTGATTTTTTTTAACTGAGATTTTTAATTTTTTTTTTTTGCCAGGATTTTAATTAATTTATTTAACTGGGATATTTAATTTTTTTGCCCGGATTTAACCTTAATTTATTTCTTTAACCAAAATTTTAATTTTTTTTTAATTTTTAATTTTTTTAGTATAAAAACTCGACTTCAAGTACAATCAAAAACAATGATGAAAGAAAATGAATATTATGAATCAACTTTTGATGCAATAATTAAAATCATTAAAATGGAAGGAATAACAGGATTATATGCAGGATTACCAGCTGGATTAATTGGAGTAGCATCAACAAATTTTGCTTATTTTTATTGGTATTCATTTTTACGTTCAAAAATTATTAAACAAGGATCAGTGTCAACAATTTCAGAATTATTATTAGGTGCATCAGCAGGAGCTTTAGCTCAAATATTTACAATTCCTGTATCAGTAGTAACAACAAGACAACAAACAACTAATGCTAAACATAGGAAAGATTTAGTTGGTACAGCAGAAGAAATCATTTCAGATGATGGTATTACAGGATTATGGAAAGGATTAAAGCCAAGTTTAATATTATGTGTTAATCCTGCTATTACTTATGGAGCTTTTGAAAAATTTAAACATTTAGTTTCAAAAAGATTATCAAATAATAATAATAATAATAATGGTGGTGAACTTAGTCCTGGTATAATTTTTTGGTTAGCAGCTTTAAGTAAGACTATTGCTACTATTGTTACTTATCCTTATATTATGGCTAAAGTTAGATTACAATGGAAACCACCAAAAGAAGATGAGCATGATGAGGATAATTATATAAATAAGAAAAAATCTTTTAAACATGAAAGATATTCTGGAGCTATCGATGTTTTACAAAAAGTTTATAAAACCGATGGTATTCTTGGATTGTATAAGGTATGATATATTATAATATATTATAATGTATTTTGATTTATGATTTTTTCTATTACTGGTTTATGATTTTTTTTTTTCTAATACTGTTTTTTATTAACTACATTATGTTAATTTATTTAGGGAATGCAAGCACAGATTACAAAAGCTGTATTATCTCAAGCTTTATTATTATATGTTAAGGAATATACTACTAAATATACCATATTACTTTTTATGTTATTTGGAAAATTGTTAGCTGGTAAAAAAAAGGTACAATAAACCCTTGTTTATGAGATTGTTATGAGAGAGATTTGTTTATGAGATTATGAGATTATTTATGAGATTATTTATGATGAGATTGATGAGATTGATGATGAGATTAATTAATATTAAGTATTAGAATATTTTTTTTTATAAACCCTTATGATGAGATTAATTAATATTAGATTTTTCTTTATAATCTCCGTTTATTTAAAATAGAACTTTTTTTTTTTTTTATTTGAAATAATAAGATTATTAAAAGTAAAATTTAATGTTTTTTTTTTTTTAATAAAATTAATAAAAAAATTTAGCGTTAACAAATTTAGCGTTAACTTAAATTGGCGTTAAAATTGGCGTTTGCTTGGAAAAATAATTTTTTTATAATTAATATAATTAATATAATTTTTTTTATTTGGATAATAAATTTTAGCAAATACAAACATACATAACTTTTTTTAATAAAATAAATACAAAAAAATAAAGGAAAAAGAAAAAGTCAACTAAAAAAGAAATCATAACTAAAAATAACTAAAAAAAATCAACAACTAAAAAGAAATCATAACTAAAAAAATTAACAACAAAAAAAGAAACCATAACTAAAAAAAAAATCATCAACTATAAAAAAAATCTACTACATCATCTACACCATCTACACCATCTACATCATTTATATCATTTCCTTTTCTTTATACCTTGACGTTTTTGGATTTTACTTTTTGAAGTAATAGAAATTTTTGGACCCTTTTGTTGATTATGCCTTTTACCTTTATATACGGAAGATAAAGAAACGTAAGCATAAGGATCAGGTTTGCCTTTCTTTTTAATATCACCACCAGCATTTTTGGCTTTATATTCTTTACCAATAGGAAGAACTACTTTATTATTTTTTACTTTATTTTTACGTTTCTTTTGATTTCTGGAAGCGATGGCATCGATAGGTTTAATATCATCTATATCCATATTATCACCATCATCATTATTTTTCTTATTTCCTCTTTTAAATTTAATTTTATTTCCCCGTCCACGAGTAAATCCATCATTTGATTTTTGTGATTCGGTATAATGATCATCGGCTTCTTGCATCACAATATCGGAAGCATTATCAGATTCATCAGATTCATTTATAACCATTTTACCATCACGAGTTTCTTTAAATGCTTTTGAAAAATCTTTTCTTTGTTTTCGAGTATTTAAAGGATTTACTCCAATTACTTTTGATATTATTCCTTTATCCAAGAAATCAACGGGTGTATAATCATCATCATCATCACCTTCCTTAATCCAAGAAGCAACACTTTTATCATCTTTCTTTTTTCCTTTCTTTAAAATCTCCTTATTTTTCTTTGTTATTTTACCATTTTTATTGGTATTACCATTATTGGTACTTTTTACGTAACCATCATCATCATCATCGTCATCATCATCATCATCAGTATCTTCTAAATCACTCTCACTACCATATAATGCATCTTCATATGCATTATTAAAAGTTGATCTTTTTCCTTTAAACTTTCCAATACGATTATCATCATCATCATCATCGTCATCATCATCATTGTCATCATTATCATTATCTATATTCATTTTTGATTCATCAGCAATCTTTTTCCTTTTTGCACGTTCCTTTCTTTTCTTAATATTAACCAATAATTTTTTATCTTTTTCAGGTACAAATTTTTCTATAGTATTATAATCAAATCTTCTAATTAATCTTTCAAATATATGTCTAACTTTAACTTTAAAATGACTCTTATGTTCATTTGACCAAGTTAATAAACCAGTAATAATTTGACTTAAATGAGGTTTGATTATATCTAAATCTAAAGAAATAGTTGTAACTTTAACGAAACCTAAAGCTGATTTAACTATTTCTCTATTCGTACAATTAACAAAATTATCCATAGTATCAATTAATTTATGTATATAATCCTTATTAAGATCATTTTTAAATTCGAATAATAATCTTGATAAAGAAGTTATAGTAGCACTTATCATATGAGGAGTAGTTGCTGCTAAACCTGCTATTACCATATTAAATACGAATTCATCTATATTAGCATTAATACTTGATGATGAAGTATTATCAGATTCTTTAGATTCTAATATTTTACCCATAATAATGATACCACCTTTTTTCATTTTATTACCCATTAAAATTAATAAATCATAAGCTAATAATCTAGATTTTTCATTAACTTCTTTCGTACTTAATATTACTTCTGATAATATATCAGGGATCATATGAAGATCAGATTCTGGTAATAATTTTATTATATTATTTAATGATAATAATCTATCTTTTTTTGATGATGATGTAGTATTAATAGTAGAATCTCTTAATTTGATTTGTAAATCTTCAATATTTTTTATTATAACTTTTTTACCATTATCAGTTTCAGATAATGATTTTAATATTTTATAAGATTTTTTTTGTAATATAGGATCATCTTTAAAAATTAAATTTGTTATAATTTCATATAATTGATTAATTGATGATATATTAAGGTAAGGTGTCATAACAATTGTTAAATCCAACATTGTATGTGACATTGGAGGCGGTGTTTCAATATTTTTACCAATTGGTGGTTGTTGTTGTTGTTGTTGTTGTTGTTGTTGTGAACTTGATAAAGATTGTTTAAGAAGATTAATAACTTTAACGTAAGTGTTATTAATATCTTTTAATGAAGTTATAGATAAAAAAATTTTTATAACTTCTAAAAGATAATTTTTAAAAGAAGGTAAAGTTTCAGATAATACATTAAAAAATACTGCTAAATAATTATTTGAATGTTTTGATATTAAATCCAAATTATTTTTCGCATCATTCTTATCAATATTTAATAATTTTTTTAATTCTTGATCATCCTTTTCAGAATTTAATAATTCTTTATTTGTTTCAATTAATTTTTGTAATGATAATGATATTATAGGTCTTAAATCAGGTTGTTGATACATTGTATTACTTAATAATTCCCCTGTAGATTTATTAAAAGTTTTTTGTAAATCTATAGGTAAATTACAAAATCCTGGTAATAAAGACCAAATTTGTTGATATAAAGTATCATAAATTTTTGATTCAATTAAACGATTCTGTTTTTGAAATTCCAAAGATTTTTGTTGTAATCTTTTACTTAAAGGTATAAATTCTTTGAAGAAATATCCTAATTCCGAATTTATAATATGATCTTTAAGTAAAGGTAATAACCAAGCTCTACCAATATTATTATTATTATTATTTCCTGAAATTTCTAAATTTAATGGAATTATATTTAAAAGATATTTTGGTCCCATATTTTCTATAGCTGATCCTATAACCATATCCGCTTCTTCTTTAAATTCAAAAGATTTATCCATTCTAATATCTGTTACAATTTTTAATAAATTATTTAATAATGGATATGAAAATTTATGAAATCTTTCAAATAATTCTTTAACAATTTCAAAAATTCCTGGCCATGCATTTTGATATTTAAAAGTAAAACTATTTTCTAAAGTTGAAATTATAATATTTAAACATCTTTCTCGTTGACCTTGATTTAATTTAATATAATTTAATTCTTTTTGAATCATATTATCTGTAATTCCTGAAGAAACAAGTTCACAAAGACATACAGTAGCCGATACTATAATATCAGAATTATCACTTTCTAAAATTCCAAAAATTTTGATAAAAAATTCTTGTAACATCATTTCATCTTCTTTACATTCTACATATATAGGAAACCCTCTTGCTATAATCATTAACCATTGTGGTAAAAGTTGTACATCTTTTATATTTGGCATTAACTCCATCAATGAAATCAACAATTCTTTAAATCGATGTTGTTGTCGTTGCTGTACTTGTTGTTGCAATTGTAATTGTTGCAATTGGACGTTTCCTCCCTCGTTTCCTCCTCCTTCATTTCCTTCTTCGTTTCCTTCTTCAAGGATAAAACCTTTTGAATTATTTTGAAATAATATTTCAAATAATTGAAATGATGATACGGTTAAATATTTTTGATTATATTTTGGTATATTGATTAATATTTCACATAATGAATAAAGATTTTCTGTTGTCCATATACCAATAATTCCTTTTAATAAACTTAAAACATGTAAAACTGATGTTTGATCAGTTTTAATAAAATCTTTAAGTATTTTCATACAAAATTCTATTGTCATATCAATAGCGGGATGTTTAAATTTTCCTAATGATTTTTTAATATGATCATTATCATTATTAGAGATTGAAAATAAAATTTTTTTTATACTATCATGAACTTTTTTTCTTGGTTTAGGTCTATTATCAATAGATAATAATAATAAATTTTGAAAAATTTTTTTTGTTTGAAATTGTTGCCAAACATTTATATCATCTTGTACGGATAATAAAGTTTCTAAACATCCTACTATACTTCTTAAAATTAATGAATCATTATTATTTTCTATATTTTCAAATGATGTAAAAAATATTGTTAATATAGTAAAATATTTATTTTTTAATATCTTCACTGGTAATTCTTTTAATACAATATTTAATAAATATAATATTGATCCAATTATATTATTGTTTTCTTCTACTAAAGTTGTAATCGTTGTTGTTGTTATTGTTGTTGATGGCTGTTGTTGTTGTTGTTGTAACAATTGTTGTTTTTTAACAAGTTGTTGTTCTAATGTTGTAAGTAAAGCGGCAAAATATGACGTGGCATTTAACGGACTATCTTGTTCTTTTATCGTTTCTTCTATTGCTAATAATGTTATTGATATTTGTTTTTGATTATCAAGTTTGGAATTAATTTGATCTCGAATTCTTTCAAACGTTTCTTCCTTTTTTTTTTTTTATAGATCAATTTTTTTTTGATCTGGGAAAAAAAAAATTTTTTTTTTTTTTTTTATACAATTGAGATTATCATCAAAATCACGTGAAATGGCTGGAAAAATATGATTGGCCGAAATGCATTTATTATGTATATATATAGAATTTTACAACTTAATATAAAAATAAAGTATTGTGAATTAAAAATGTTAAAGTATGCAATGTCTTATTTGCAAATTTTGTACATTCTTTCTTACTTTCACCTATTTTACTAGAAGATAGTACGCTATTAATTATCACTCCTAAAAGTCCTAATTAAAAATCTTTTTTTTTAAAATGCTGAATAAAGAAATAGAAAAAGATACTTCAAAAAACGTGTGTTGTAACTTGTAATTGTGATTCTTTCAAGTACATGGCGGTAATTGTTTACATTTTTTTTTTTTTAAAAGGCGCGATCATGTTTATTGATAATAATGCTAAAGTAA
>JADRCO010002167.1:0-14905 GCA_021464525.1 Rhizophagus sp. LPA8_4_AMF | reverse complement strand
ATGTTACACAAAAATTGATAATTCTGGCCGGCACTATGAATTTGGCCCGATTTAAGTCTAAGATATCCTGCGGATATCCGAGGGGATTATCCAGATGATCTGTCACGGATATCCTTCATCCGCCTTCATCTGATCCGTCTACAAAATTTTCATCTGTTATCCGAAAATGTCGGATATCTGGTCACAGATACGGATGGGGAATAGACAGATTGTAACACTAGCTGAAACAGCATTTTTTCATATTTTTTTATTAGAAAATGCTGTTTCGGCATTTTTTTCACTTTCTTTATGAAAAAATCGCCAAAACAGCGTTTTTTCCATATTTTTTTATAGAAAAATGCCATTTCGGCATTTTTTTCACTTTTTTTATAAAAAAATCACCGAAATAGCATTTTTTCATATTATTTTATTGGAAAATGCTGTTTTGGCATTTTTTTCACTTTCTTTATGAAAAAATCGCTGAAATAGCATTTTTTCATATTATTTTATTGAAAAATACCATTTTGGCATTTTTTCACTTTCTTTATGAAAAAAATCACCGAAATGGCGTTTTTTCATATTATTTTATTGAAAAATGCCAAAATGGCATTTTTTAACATTTTAATAAAAAAATATTGCGAAAATATTTTTTAGTATACAACTAATTAAAAAAGAACGTTTCGCAACATTTTTTCTCTTTTTTATAAATCAGGTTATCTGAATTGACTTGAATACTTTCAGGTCAAACAGGTTACCTGAATGACCCGAATACTTTCAGGTCAAACGGGTCAGGTCAGGTCAGAGCAGGTAACCCGACCTGACCTGACCTGATAAAAAATTTTCAGTTCAGGTTAGACCAATTACCTGATCTGACCCAACCCGTGCAGAGC
The DNA here is from genome assembly GCA_021464525.1 of Rhizophagus sp. LPA8_4_AMF. Lineage (NCBI taxonomy): Eukaryota > Fungi > Glomeromycota > Glomeromycetes > Glomerales > Glomeraceae > Rhizophagus > Rhizophagus sp. LPA8_4_AMF. The sequence goes on along the minus strand of JADRCO010002167.1, from coordinate 14,036 downwards.
TCTACTTTTAATGTTTACAGCTATACTGTATAGGGAGGTATAATGTGTAATATTCTCACAGTAATCGTTAAATAATTGCAACTCTGACAGCAGCTTTGACTTCTAATCATAAGACTGTTTAATATACTTTTTTTATGATTTATTATACCATATAATTATTAAAGGTAATTTTATAATGCAAATAAGCTATAGATATACATGAATTTGTAAAATATTGTTCTAACAAAGGACAAATCTAAGGATTGCAGCTATCCTTGAGACAATTACTCTAAATCGATATTCTTCATACAATTAGTTTAAGAAAAGAAATGACAGTAATCTCTCTGTGTATTTATACATGAACTGGTAATTTCCTATTTTCGTATAAATACGTAATTTATGATCCTGGTAATTAATTACCAGATTTATTGAAAAATACGTAAATACATAATTATTTATACTATACGTAATTAACGTAAATATTATTGGCTGATTATGAATCATGTGCTTTTTTATACAAGTCATATCAGCATTTTTACATATAAAAATTTCAGAACTATCAGTTTTAGTGTTTTTATTTGCATTTTTGTATATAAAAATACCAGAACTATCAGTTTTAGCGTTTTTCTTTACATTTTTATATATAAAAATGCTGGAACTATCAGTTTTAGCATTTTTTGCATTTTTATATATAAAACGCTAAACTATCAGTTTTTGCATTTTTTTATTTTTGTATATAAAAATGCCAGAACTATAAGTTTTGCCAGTTTTTTTCATTTTTACATATAAAAATACCAGAACTATCAGTTTCAGCATTTTTTTGCATTTTTTGTAAGAACTTTCAGTTTTAGCGTTTTTCTTTATATTTTTATATATAAAATGCCAGAACTATCAATTTTAGCGTTTTTTGCATTTTATATATAAAACACTGAAACTATCAGTTTTAGCATTTTTTTCATTTTTATATATAAAAACGCCAGAACTATGAGTTTTGACAGTTTTTTTCATTTTTACATATAAAATGCCAGAACTATCAGTTTTGGCATTTTCTTTTGCACTTTTACATATCATGTGATTAATTACTAATAGTATTTATAGTAATTATGTTAAACGTAATTATTTATAGTATATATTAGGAAATGGAAACCGTTGTGAGTCCAGAGCGAAAAGAATTTTCATTGTTTATACTTATCTTATTTATCAATGTATCACAAATTTATTTACAAAATTTTAAAAGTGACGCGTATTTAATGACATCACAAGAGGAACAGAGAAACTCATATGATCGATTCATTTTACTCAATACATGTACATACAGTGTCCTTCGCATTCGCTCTAGACAATAATTAATTACGAAATTGTAATTATTTACATATTTTGAATTATGAATTACATTTTTGGCTGATGATTTACCAGGCCATGTATATGTGTATTATGTGTTGAAAAGTGATAAAAATGAATCATATATGTTTTACAACAGTCTGATCATGGTAGTTAAAACTATAATAAATGAATACAACTGTCACTACATCAAAATATCTCTTAGCCTTAATTTGAAAATAATTTTAAAGATGTTATCTCTTATATAAAAAAGATTATATATTAAGGATATTAATCTTTATGGTTTCAATTATATTATTGTAATTGGTAAATGTTATTATAGATTACTTTTTATGGACTACTTTAATTGGTATTTGAAATGTTATGTCTGATATTTAGAGATTATTTCAAAATTGTAAAAGAATGACAAAAATTAAGACCGACTAAATTAGTAAAGTTCGAGAAGGTTGTTGAAATTAAAGATAATATGTATAAATTTTCCTATATATAATTATTTCTCTTCTTTCAGATTTTTCTCACAGATTTCCTATTCCTCCTATTAAAAAGAAAGAAAATAAAGCGTTCAAAAAAATGATTTGAATTTATTTGTTGTATTTTGATCAAGTGAATTCAAGTCTTTATAATATCAACACTAGTATATATATTTATAGCAAAGCTAAAATTTACCCAAATAATTTTACCTACGTGATTTTGATATTTTTATATTTTAATTTGATTTTCTCTTTCCTAATTCAGTCTATGGGATAGCAGAGAAGTTATTTATATGTGTTCTTCTATGAAATAAATAAATTTTTATCCTAATAAAATGAATATATAACAAAAATAAATAGTTCAGTTTTAATAGTATTAAACAAGTTAAATCTTGATATTCATATCACTTATCTCAAAAAATATTACAGTATGGATTTATTATATAAGTACAAAGCAAAACATGAGCAATATATACAAAATGTGAAAGACTTTAGAAATTTACTGAATATGTCTATATAATTTATTACAAAAAAAAAATTATTGATTTCAATGAAAAATTATATATTTTTTACTACATCTTTTATAATATATAAGTAAATTAAATATAAATTATAATATATAATATATTATAAGTTATATTGATATCTTATATTTAAATTATCTGATAAATTTTTATATTTATTTAATCATATGGGCAGATTTGGCTCACTTGATGATCAGAATGTCGATCATTTTGGCCAAAATTAATGTTAATTTTGGCACAAATGATCGACATTCCAATCGTAAAGTGAGCCAAATCCGCCCATATGTATAATTTACATATATCTTATATAACTGATATGGTGCACACAGTCTAAAGCCACCACTTTTTTATTTTTCGGCCAAATTTTCATAAAATCACATGAACAAATTTCATTGGTCAATATTAATTATATTATATGCATATGGATGGGTTTGTGAATTAGAAATTTAGAATAACAATTGTTTTAGCCAAAATTAAAGTTAATCCTGGCTAAAAATAATTTACATATGATTTAAAATCTGCACTATATGATTTAAATTCACATTATCAGAAATAATTTATATTGTTTTATTATATATAAATATTCAACCATCAAAAATGATAAGTATATTAATTTATTTGTTCCAAAAAAAAATAAAATTTATAGATAAAACATATTAAATAATTCTCACTCAATCATTTTAAATAAAATTATTGTTATATTAATTCTTAATTTTGGCAAGTTTACAAATTTTGTCCTGCCCTATATTAGTGCTAAAATGGCCAAATTCCTCCAAATTCATTTAAAACATAGTAAAATAACCAAAATTGAAACTTATATATCTCATGCTACAGTAATCCAATTTGAAAATACTTTCTGTTACATAAAAGTATATTGTTTGAACTACAACTTTACAGAAAGATTTTTATAAAAATATTAATTAATTCTTTTTTTCTATTCATTTGAAATTACATGATAAAAAGTGGTGGCTTTAGACTGTGCGCACCATATTATAATTAACAACTATAATTTTTAAAAATAAATTTTATAATACTATAATACTATATAAACTAATATTAACTTTATAGTTTTAAAAATTTAATTATTTATATTTAATTTATTGTAAATTTTTATTATTTATTATTATAAAATTCTATAAGATGACACAATTTTAGAAAATTTCGCTGATTTAATTTTGTTGAAAAATTTACAAAAAAATTTTTTTATATTTATATTAATAATTAGCAGATTGTTTAAAGAAACTTTTTTTCAAAATTTGGGACTAAAGTTTTACCTTACAAATATATAAATTTTCAAATAAAAATACCAACTACCAATCTCAAAATTTTGAATCTATGAAATAAGAGCCAATTTTTAATATTGTATCACTTAATATCTAAATGATTTTTTTTATAAAATTAATTTTAAATTGAATGATTCATTATTTCAATTTAAATTATCATATTTATATAAATTAAATTTTATTAATTTAAATATAAAAAATTATTTATTATATTGTTATATTTGAATAAAAGATAAAGATATATTAAATAGCATTTAATAAAATAACTAAAGTATTTGATAATATAACTAGAATATTTGATTATTTTTATTATTTTTTAAAAAATTTGAATTTATTTTATTAAAAAAAAATATATTACTTATTAAAATTTAATTAATAATAGATATTAATATTAATAAAAAAAAAATATATTAAAAATATTTACTAATATTTTTTTTTAGAATATTGAATTTGAATAAATTGAATTTTAGGGTATAAACTTATTTTTGGTTAATTGCTTTAAAAAATATTTGCTATTTTTTTTTTTAATATATTTTTAAAAAATTTTAAATCTTTTATTAAAATAGATATTTCTTATAATTATTATATAAATTATATTATATTTAATTTTAATTAAATAATGTTCTGTAATAAAAAGCTACTCCTTATAAGGTAAATATAAATATTCTGTTTAACTTGATTATTTCAATATGTTAGCAGTTTAAAAAAATTATCTAAAAGAATTTTTAATAAATAAATAAATTTGCAATAATATTATTTATAAGCATTTTTTTATTATATATATTTTTTGATTATAAATTTATAATACATTTATTTTTTCTGATTTTAATTATTAAAATGATTTTGAATTTGTATAGAGTTAATGTAAAATTTGTTAATATATTTAACTAATTTATATTTTAATTATTCTAATATATTATGAAAATTTTAATATGTAATAATAAAATAAAACTTTAAATATTAATAGTCTTTGCCTTATTATGATTATCTTTGTAAATTAATCTACTATTTTTTTACCAATATTAGTTTTTTAAAATAAACTTTATATATAAATAAAATTTATATAAATCTTATGTTAGAATAATTTTTAATAACTGATTAAAATATATCTAAAATAAGAAATTGCATATTTTAATAAATTTAATATTTTACAACTAAACACTTATTTCTTTTTTTTTTTATAAATAATTATTATATTGTTTTTTGATTATTAATATAAATCTATTACAATTTTCATAAAAAATAAAATGGTATATTAAAAATAAAAAGTATGATTTTTTTTATATAATTTTTGGTTATTTTATTAGTATTTATTTATATTTATTATTTAAATCAATTGTAAATAGTAATATAAATTAATAAAAATCTCTCCTAAAACTTTATACAATTTTGTTAATTGCTTTTTTTTTTCTCTAGAATTTTATATATATATAATTTATATATATATATTTCATTTTATCAATAAACATCAAAATACTTCTTTCCATTTTTTTATAATTTTCTACTTCTCTTTCCTCTCACATATGCCCTCATCAACTAATCAAAGAAAAAATGTAGAAATTTTAATTCTATTTTTTTTTTTTTTAGAAATTTTCTTAATTTAATAAAAAAAAAATATTAATAGTATTTAAAAATTATTAGTATCAGCAATAGAATTTGTTTTGGAATTCATACAAGTATGAATAATATTAATATTATTTAAAAATTATTAGTATTAGCAATAGTGGAATTCATACAAGTATGAATAATATTAAATTATTAGTATAACTAAAGCAATAGAATTTGTTTTGAAATTCACACAAGTATGAGTTTCAGATCTTGCTATTCTTTACCTATATATAATTCCAATAATGTTCAAAAAGTCTAGATTTTTTTTAAAAAAAAAATCATTATTAAAATATCTTAAAAAATATTTGTAAACTATCTCAAACCAATGGTTTATTTATTGAATATTGAATTACTTGATCTTTTATTACATACATACAGTATATAAAAGTGATGATATATTGATTTGATTATTTTAAACGTTCATTAATCTATCATTTATTTATCTATCAATTTGTCAATTGATTATTGTCTGATTATTTTCGATTATGAATAAAGAAACTTGATAACTTGATATCTGATAAAATATGCTTTATACGTAATTCAATGATAAATTGATAATATGATAATGCACAGTATTATATTTATACACGAATTCTAGTTTATATACAAATTACAATTTACGGATTACAATTTATATACGGATTACCAATTTACGGATTACAATTTATTTTAAAATATCAAATTTTTTAATCAATCTAATTAAATCCTTTTGATCTATTTTCAAAGATATAAATCACAGATAACCAAATGTTCTATCTCATTATCAGCATGTCTTTATGTTTTTTATCTACCGATAAATTTTCACCGCAGTATTATTTTATTTTATACCTTAAAAAATGTCATTAATGCGAGCCAGCTTGAATTTCACGTGCAATACAATGTTTCACCCGCAGTTATCCGCATCTACAAAGAAATTCTATGAAAATCATCACCATCCAAAGTTCAAGAACAACGTAAGAAATAACAATAAACTTTCATTTTTACATTGTACGTGTGTTTCTTTTTTTTTTCAAGAAATGATTACAATACACGCCCAATTAATTATAATGAATGAAAGAACGGCATGATTTTTTTTTTTTTTTTTTGATTCTCCGAGTTATTCGAGTCATTCATTCGTAAATTGTCGTATTGTCGAAAAAAAAAAAAAAAAACTTGTTTGAAACATCAAACGTAATTAAAATTTCTTTATTATTATAACTCCTTTTTGATTATGTATATAAATATCCTTTTAAGAAGCAAAAGAGAAAAAAAAAAGATTGTTTTAGGTCAAGATCATCACAATTTTTTTTTTGTTAAGAGATTATAATATTGTGGCTTTTTTCGTGGGGTTTTTAATACGGGACATCATACGGGACATATGGAACAAAAGGGAAACATTACGGACATACGGAACATATACTTCCTAAATACTTAACTATTATGTTATTATTTATTATTGTTAATTGACGGATTTCATTTGTCTTAATAAAAAGGGAATTTTAATGATAATAACAATAAAAATAGTAAATTAATGATTTATTTTTTTTTATTTTTTTTACTGTTTTGTACATTTCTATACGGAAATTGTATAAGCATATATATTTTCTTTTTTTGGAATATCAATTTAATAAGATTGATTATCAAAGTAGTAAAATAACAATTACCGCACATGATTTTAGCTTTAAATGTAATAATTATATGGGCTGAAAAGTATGATAAAGCACGTTAAGCACGTTATAAATTAGTTGTCTTACATTTTTTTTTTTTATTGTGCAACAGAACTTATAATTGGAACTATTGAGCGATTTTTAAAACAAAATTAATTATTTTAGTTTTAAATATATAATACCGGAGAATTTTACTACCAATAGAGATGAATGGGTTTTTCTTATTTGGTTAATTTAATTATTGAGTCTGGACTGTCTGGATTGTCTAGACTAATTGAGACTATGAATTATGAAGTTAGTAGAATTATAATGAATTTGATGTATATAGTATAATAAAGTATGGTGAAGTATAATGAAGTATAATGAGTATATTGTATGAATATAAACTGTATATATGAATAAATGACAAATGATATAAGCTGTATAAACTATGTATATGATATTAACTTACAAATAAACTTACAAAATATATGATCAAATCGTAATAAAATTTCATTAATCACATGACCACTAACTATTTTTATATTTATTGAATGTGAAAAAGGACAACCGAAAAAGAATAATTGTCTTTTCAAGATCAGGAAAAAGAAAAATCCCTCCTCCAAAATAAGTTCTCGGCTAAAACATTTGTGCAACAACTACTTTGATCATCATTGTGAATGATTTTATATTTCATAAATAGTATCCTGCTTAAATTATTTAATGTAGTAGATTAGATTATATCTAAATGTTTTAAATTTATTATTATTATTATTATTATTTTTTCTTTTTTTTTTTTCGGGTCAAATTAAAATTTTTTTTTTTTAAAAAAGGTTTAATTTAATTAATTTAACCGAAAATAAAATAAAATAAAATAAAAAAGTATAAGAATAAAAGAATAAAAGAATAAAAAAAAAAAAAAATCAAATAAATAAATAAATAAATAAAAATTAATAATAACATTATTTCATATTGTTCTTTTGTGGGGTGCATGTCAAGATTCATAACATTTTTAATAGAGAAAAAAAAAAAAAAAAATTTGACAAACCATGAGTAATCATCAAAATCAATCAATCAATCAATCATCGGTTAATCTCTGATCTAAATAAGCATATATTAATTTATAAATTTTCGATTATATTTTTTCGATCAACTGAAAAAAATTTTTTTTTTTTTTTTTCGACTACTTGTAATTTGATATTTTTTTTTTTTATTATTATTACATAAAAATTTTGTTCATTTTTAAACCTTAACTTAAATGAGAAGGGGATCCTGGGTACTTTTTCAAATAATAATGAAAATTTCTCACGCATTGTTTAATTATCCAATAATAATAATAATAAAATCTGCCATTCTACCAAAAATAAATATATTTATATATTTTGTCTTAAAAAAGTTTTTCCATTTACCTCAAGATTTTGTAACAATTATTTGCCGTAAAGTGCGTAAAGTGTAAACATGTTTTGATTGATTGAAACTCACCCCACATTCCCACATTCCCGCATTGTTTAGAATTCTCACGCCATTAAATTTATTGAACATTATATGAAATGTCCATTAAAAATCATTGATTTTAAAGTTATGCAATCAAAATGTAATAAAAATAAAAACATCAAAATATCTATCTAAATGGCTAAAAGAAAAATCGACGCAGTAATCTGGTTTTTTATTGTGAAACAATAAATTAAAATAATTAAAATAAAATAAATAAAGTTTATATCTAAGTGTATATCTTTTTTATAACCTAATAATAAAAGTAATGATATTCCCTACCGTGCAGTATTAACTAAACACTACACAAGTATACAAGTATAACTACTACTCAGTATAACTATCAAATATAATAACAATAATAGTATAATAAAGTATAATAACTTTTTTTTTTTTCAAAAAAAACACTTTGTAATAATATACGAACCTTTAAATGGATAACGATTAAATTTTTGATTAAACCAAATAAAGAAATAAGAATGTTATTTGTTTACGGCCCGTGTCCAAGTTCCCGATTCATGAATGAATGTCAAATGTTTATACTTTTTGCACAGTTGCATATCACCCGAATATTTTTTTTTTTCAAAAAAATTTATTTATAAATAAATTTACAATTATAGAAAGGAACCCTTTTTTTATGAATCAAAATTGGTTAGAATGTTTAATATCTTTATATAAAAAAAAAAATATTTTTTTTTTTTTGAAAAAATTTTCCCTGGATAAACAAACAATATCAAAGAATTTCAATGGATTTCCCCCTCGTGGAAAAAAATAATAAATTATCATGAGAAGGTACATAAATTATATAAATGAAACCCTTAATAATCTTTAATAATCATAAAAAATCGTACGACAAAGGAAAAAATAATAATGCGATAACATAAAAAACCTTCTTCTCTGTAAGAACGATTTGACAAAAAAAAAAAAATTGTTTATTTATTTATTTTTTTTGTTTATTCCTTTTTTATTAAAAAAAGGGTTTTTAGTTTCTTGTATTGTTTTTATCTTTTTAAAACATAAAGAAAGTCCCAAAAACTGTGCGTAGTTGCGTATTATGTGGGGTAAAAAAGCCCACACCCATTTTTTAACCTTCTCATTTACGCATTGTACCGAATCTATAAATATATATATATTTAGGTAAATTTATTATTGGTCGGTCTACAACGGATCGAGAACCATTAAAATTGATATACAATGCCGCGGCGGTAAATCGTTTTGAGTGGAGTAAGTATACAACAACTGATGTACATATTATATTAAACACGAGGAACATTCTTTTTCGCATTTCTCTGAAACATTCTTTTGACATAAATAGTAATTATTTTTAAAGACAAAAAAAAAAAACATTTTTGGTGATACAAATAGATTGATCGTTAAAAAAAAAGATGTTCGTTATTAAAAAGTTGTGAAATGAAACCTAAGACATTTTGTTGTACAAAACTGTAATTTACCAGGTTTTCAACCCGAAACAAAAACACAAAAAAAAAGGTTTTTTTTTTCTCACATAAAAATATTAAGCACGTGAAGAAGTAAATTAAAAAATAGAACAATGCAGGTTATTTTACAAGTATTCATTTTAAATTTTTTTTTCAGATGACTGACTAACCTCGTATAACAAATAAGTTTAATAAGTTTATACTAATAATATTAATAGTATTTTTTTTTTACTTGTAACACTAACCATAACACTATAACAATAAATACAGTAGTAAACACTATATAATTATATGCTGTATACAACACATAACAATAAGTTTAATTATGTGTATATGCTATTCTTGAAAAGATATCGATGGACGATAGTTCTTTTTAAATAAAATCTAACTAAATTAAGCAGTATTAAAATTTTATTGGGTACTTTAAAAAAATTTATCCGATTTTTTTTTTGTGGTACAATATAAAAATAATGTTTATTGAGATGTTTAAATATGGTATTTTTGTTTTTTTCAAAAAATCATTCGCACGGAAAAGATTAAATGATCTACCAAATATCGTAATATTAAAATTATTTTAACAGGAAAAAACAAAAACTGGCAAAAAAAAAAAAACAAAATAATACGGTAATAATTGTTTATGGTTATATTCGCGCCGTTTAAAAAATTCTGAAAATTCTCCCAAAAATTTTTTTATCATGAAAACATTAACATATGAATTCATCATTTATTATTTTTGACTCTCACAAATTATACAATTATGATTCAAAAAAAAAAAAAAAAACTTAGTATCTTATGGTTTTGTGAAAAAAAAAAAATTCATGATTTGAATCAAGAATCGAAGTAAAAACTAAAAAAAAAATCGGTATCTAAAATAGGGTTCTACGCGAAAAAGCGAAAATTCGTACTAAAATAGTTCTTAATTATACATTCACCTATCATCGATTGATCATATTACGCTAATTAATCAAATTAATCAAAATAATCAAAATAACGTCATCCATCTAATAAGCCACTAAATTAGTTTATCATCTGAGCAATTAACCAAACCCCTTAGAGGCGTAGTAACTAATGATAGACTCAATTCATAAAGCCACACTTTACACCTTTCTTTCTCCTTTTTCTTATGATGTCATAAATGTCATAAATACGTCAAATTACGATCTAACAGTCAAAGGTATTTAAGTTATAAAGTAACGCGTATGACATAATATTAGACAAGAAGGTACGAATAATTTTGACAATTAATTGAATTAATCGAATTATTGTCACGTGACCACGCGTTTAAACAATTAAAGATCACGATTTAGTCGATTTACCACAGTCATACCTTTCTCTGATCTACAATTCTTATATACCAAAAATAGGTTTAGGCTCAGCGTATTACTCAGTAGTACGACTATTTAGTTCGGGCCACATTCGGGCCACACTTAATAAAAAATTAAAGAGAGACAATATTCATTAAATTATATTGTGATATCCTTTTCAAAGGTTACCGAAAGGTTACCCGTGAAATTTTTTAAATTTGAACAATAACAGGCGTTTTTTTGATTGAAAGAAAGAGAAAAATGAATTTTTAAAGTTATCAGTTTGTAATACTCAAACTTCAAAATTTTTTCTTTTACATTTTTAAACCTAAAAATAAAATAAAAAATAAATAAAAAATTTTTTATTATTGTTTTATTGGGTGTGCGGGGTAATTTAATTGTTTGTACTAAATTTTTATGGTCTGGGTAACTTTTTTATGAAGCTGTCAATTTATCCAATTTTAACATTTTTAGGTTAAATTAAAAAAATATACTTTAATAACTTTAATTAATAAACGTGGAAAAAATTTCGAACGGACAAGTTAAAATCATGAGAATATTTTTTTTAATATATGTATGTAGTTCTATGTGTGATGTTGATTAGATTATTATATTAATACCAAATATACGAAATATACCAAAATATACCAATATACCAATATGCTACCGGTAATATATCAAATATATCAAAATATACCCAATATGCTAATATACCAATATACTAAATAATTACTAATATACCAATGTACAATATACTACTTATAATACTAATAATACCAACCAATAATACCAACCAATAATATTAATCATACCCAATAATATCAATAAAAAACTTTTTGGCTAATATACATATACTTGTACATGCGTTAAGGTAAAGTATTATTACTTTGTGGAATGTTATTCATTATTCAGCTGAGGATCCATCTGACAATAATATTAATTATTTTCCAATCGGTAAATTTGATAAAATAGTGTATATTAAATGAGTCATATACCTACGTATATTGGATCTTACCGAGGGGGGTTTATTAAAAGGTTAACAATTAAACAATTAAGTTTTATTATTTATTATTATTAATTATTATTATCTTTTTATTGTCACAAAATCACAAAAATCACAAAAATCATCAAAATTATTTTCTATTTATGCAACAAAAGCGTAAAAAAAAAACTCAAACAAAAACGCAACAATAAATTATTGGCTAAAATTAATTACGTAGTTAAACTCCGTTCCCATAATTTTTCCATTAACCGTTTCTCCGTTTTTCCCGTAAATCCGATAATCCCTGCGGCTTATAATTAATTTCCTAAACAACTACGCAATTTATTTATAATCGAGAACTTTTTTTACGGTATATGACGAACTATAATTCCATTATTTCCTTCCCCAAGGTTCACACTAGTATTAAACAGTAAATAATAACAATAATGAAAAAAAGAAGGAAATGAAAGAAATGAGGAAAGTATTAAATTATTTTCCGAATAATGATGGCGTGATATTTTTTTTAAATAGGCAATCAATAAAAAAATTCTGGCCTGATTTATGTCATAAAAAAAAAGTGGGGCAAAAAAAAATTTAATTATTTTTTTTGTGGGAAAAAAAAAAGACGCTACATTTACGCAGCATTAAGTTTCAAGTTATTAGTTAATCGTTACTTTATCAGAACAACAGAGTAAAATAAAAAAAAAAATTTATATTGTTATTGTTATACATATATAAATAAAAAAATTTTTTTTTTTATACAGTTCATTATAAAAAATTATATATATATATATATATACTGTATATATTTTTATACTTATATATATATATATTACTTAATAATTACTTTTTTTTTTTTTTTTTACAATAATACACTTTTATTATAATTGGCGCAACTCATATTTTTTTTTTTTTTATTCCCCATATTTTTTTCGCCCCCTAGAAAAAAAAAAAGTTATATAAGGTAGCTAAATACTCGCTTCTTTGAAAATTGTTTTATTCGGAATCAATTAAATTTAAAATTATTCCCAAAAATTTTATTTTAAACGATTAAAGACTAAATTTTCTTCTTTAGTATAAACCTTGTGAATAATTTCAAACTTTTTTTTTATTTAAAAAAAGATTTAAAATAAAAAAAATGTCTGCATCAATTATTGAACCCAATTCCAATTATTCCCTTTCCAAAAAGAAATCTCGCCTTTCTAAACCAAGACCTCGTTCAATTTATACAGATGTTGTAATTCCAGAATGTAAATCTAATAATAATCAAGAAATTACATCACCTATACCGTCAGGACATCTTGAAAATTCAACCAGATTTTGGCAATTTAGAGTTGAAGAAGGACTTATAACATACGTTCGGTATGGAAATATTCGTGCTGATGGTAGCCTAAAAGGAAGGGCCACTCATATTCAACAACATTCTTGCTATGGAGATGCCAGACAATTTGTTGAAAATTTAGTTGATGAAAAGATTAAAGCTGGTTACGTTGGTTGGGCTCGTTGGTAAATGAAAAGTTAATACAATAACATCATTTTACGACAAAACTGAGAACGAAAAAAAATAAAAATATGATGATGTCGATATATCAAACGACTCACACCTTTTTTCGTAACAACATGAACTTTTTGAAAAAAATTAAAATGAAAAAAATTAACAACAACCAACAACAACACAACAACAACAACGACAACAAAAAAACAACGAAAACGCAACGTAATGCAATCATAACAACGACGATGATGAAAGTTTTAATAACTATATTTGTATGGTAAAAGCGAAAAATAATATTAATAATTATACGCTTAATCTTTTAATAATTCAGGGAGGAACCAATGCATTTTAATCATTTATATCATATGAAAACCACAAGTATATATATAAAATAACAATTTTTTTTATCATAAACAACAAAAACATAACGAATTTTTTTAACGATTTTTAAAAAAAAAAAAAAAAAAAAAAAAAAAAAAAAAAAAAAAAAAAAAAAAA
>JADRCO010002166.1:0-14910 GCA_021464525.1 Rhizophagus sp. LPA8_4_AMF | reverse complement strand
TAAAAAATATTTTATTAAGTAAAAACGTCTATAATTGTGATGAACCAAACCCGCCAATATGTTAAAGTAGAATCATACATCACCTATCGTTGGATACATTGAACCTGAGAGACTTTTGGTTGCTTTTTCAATAGGTTCTAAAACAAAAATTGTTTCCTTTAAATTAAAATTAAAATTAATTAAAAAATCATTAATTTAAATAAACTTATATATATATTTTTTGTAGATAAGATCATTAAAACAAAAAAATATCAAAAAAAGATAAATACCTTTATTTTAGTCCATGCTGTAGTATCTGGCATTAAATCATGTATACTTTCATGTTTAATTGCAAGCATTTGTAATGCTGTTTCCATTCATTGCAATTTATAAAGCATGTAATAGGTGAAATTTCATCTTGTCTCAATATCTATTTCAGGTCGAAAGTATTTCAGCTTTTCCATAATACATAATTCATGTAAATTATCACATAATAAAACTGAATTTTTGATTTTTGATATTAATTTGTATACAGTCAAAATTTCTAGATCAATTATTTTCATTTCTTATTTAACTGCAAGATTAAGTATATGAGCTGAATAATGGTAATAATTAAAAGAAAGATTATTTAAATCTTATTTAAATTTCTCTATTAATATTCGTCTACACACTAACATAGCAGATTCATTATCCGTTGTAAGTGCAAGAGCTTTATCTGCTAGATTAAATTCATAAAGAATTTTGCTAATTGCAGTTGACATATTGACTCCTGTATGATGAGTTTTAAAAGGAATTATATTCAACAAAAAATGCTGAAGTATCCAATTTTGATCAATATAATGAATAGTCAGACCAAGATATACTTCACTACTCAAAGTTGAAGTCTACATATTAGCAGTAAAAGATACTTTTTCTGATATTTTTTGTAAGTCTTTATGAATATTTGAACGATGTTGATTAAATTCTTGGATAATCATTTCTTTTATTTGATGATGATTAGGAACTTTGTAGTGAGGGTCAAAAACACTCATTACTTTAATAAAATTTTCACTTTCAACAACACTAAAGGGTAGTTGCTCAGAAATTATCCAAATAACAATTACTTCATCTTGTTCTGACTTTTCTTTTGCAGGCTAAGGATCTATGTACTTAAACTTTAAAGTTGTTTACTTGACTTTTAGAATTATTATATTATGTTTATTAATAAATGGCGTTCAATACTAGAGTTACCTGACTTAATAGAAAATGCATAGTTACACTTTTTGCATATAGGTACTCCCAGGTGAGTGGAATTCTTATAAGTTATATGAGACCATAAAGGAAAAGTTTTACGTGATATAATGTTAGTTTTACCGTTCTCAATATCATCAATATCAGAAATAAATGCATTATCTAAGTTGAATGAACTCATATTTAAATTTTAGAAATATGGACATATGGTGCATATGGCATATCATAATATTGGCATATAGGTGATATGGCGTATATATACATGTTTAATTTTTATTACTCAAGATTTATTAGGATCAAATCTTTATTAGTCTAAAAAATTGGACTTAAACATCTGTAGACCTAGTCTTAAGACTAAGTCTTTAGGTCCCAGACCTAGGACTTTACCAACTCTAAATACTACCAAAGTAAATTCATCTTTGACATAGATAAAAGAAGTAGGGGCAAAAGCAAACAAACATCAAAATATATCAACCATAATATAGGTATCAGAAATTCTAAAGGCATATTAAATGGACGTCTTAACAGGTAAAAAATTAATATATGAGGGATTGGATGTTTTAGATTCAGCTTGACTAAATATAAATATGAAATCTAAATAGCAAAATGCCCTATATGTATCGGTGTTATTAATATTCATAATCCAGATTCCAGACAACACCAAGTTTTTACCTGAAAATTTTAAGTACTTTGTTGCAAATCAGCTCCAAACTCGTGAAGCTAAAGATATTCAATTTACTAATAAATGAAAAATTGATAATTTTATGGTTGATTATAAAGAGGAAGTGTTGCACTTCTTAAAGAAGTTTGATCATGTAGACAATTTGAAGTCCCTTGAAGAATATCTTGACAAAAATCTGATTAATCACTTCAATGCAATGAATGACCTCATTTATATATAGATTCTTTTCAACCATTTTTTTCTTATATAAAAATGACATTTTGTTACAATTTATATCTGAAAATGAATTTAATGCATATATGTAAATTCCACTGCTTAAGAATGCATTTCTAGAAAAGAATGATCTGAAACTAAGTTGCAGAGAATTGGCATCAAATTTGTACAAAAATTAAAGAAAATCTTAGATATTGGTGATCGCAATAAATTAAAGTTAGATGGTAAAGGACTCCTTACCCAAAATCTTATACTCAGAGACCATCTAAAAAAGAAAAAAAATGAGTTAGTAAAAGGAAAAAAAAAAATTTTTTTAAAATATGAACGTATTTGCCAATATGAGGGTGTCACTACAGCTGTCACTACATACTGTGGATATTGATCAATCGCTATTTTAGGTAGATTTTGATATCCTGTGATGGGATAGGTTCTTTCATGAAGATCTATGTACGAAATGAAAGGAATAGGTTGAAGAAGCATTAATTTAAAGGACAAGCTTTATTGTAGCCAAAACGTTTAGGAAGTTTGGAGAAAAAACCCAAATCTTCTTTAATTTCGTCTATAAGTGATTTTATAATTGAAGAAGTTATTGTATTTAGGACTAAAAGCATAAGACACAGAAATTCTTGTTCAGGAAGACAGTCTTCTTAATACTTGTAGTAAGTGGAAAGGCGATTTCAAAAAGTTGAAGTACTATTCAAAGGTAATTCTTACAACCTTATTTTTTGCATTACCTTATGAAGCAAAAGATTGTATCACAAAAATTTGAGACTTACAGTATTCAGTCAAATGGGTTTACCTTTCAATCTTTGTATCAAACTAGTTATTTGAAAATACCATCATTATGATGGACTTGCAAGATATAGAGATATAGAAGTATTGAGAAGTGTGAAAGGGTTCTCAAAACTCTTTTATGGAAAGCTCAAACTAGAAAGAATACCCTGAAATTCTATAAGGTGCTAAAAAAAGGTCACAAGCATCTGGAGAACAGGATCAATTTTTCTTCAAAAAAGAATGATTTTATTTACATAATAAAATAATAATAAAGTTTTCAATAATTGCATTAGTTTTTTTATATAGTATGTTATAAAATTATTTTTTCAAAATGTGGTAGCGTAATATTTCTTACCTGATAAATGCTTAACATGATATTGGGATTAAAGTAAATGCTAAAAAGTATTAAATAATATAGTAATAATGATTTTCATTATTTTATAAGTACATATACTCTCTAAATGCATCTTGTATCCAATGATGCATTATAGAAAGTTGACTGTAATTGTATTTTTAGCATATATTTAATTAATGAAATTATTAGTTTTTTTAAAATGGAAAAAATTCAAATTTTATATAACAAATATAAATAATATAATATGGTAAAAATCACTTCTAATGAATTTTACCTCCAGTAAGATTAAAATCATCCTTAAATTTTATAATTTATTAAAAATTACAAATAGTATTTTGCATTAAGCTAATATACAGTATTTCAATTAATACTTTTAATTATAAATAAAAAAAAATGTCAAGTAAACAAAAAGGTCTTAAAAAAGCAAGTTGAATTAAAATTAATTTATGCATTGCAAGTCTTTTTTAATTTTGTTTATTCACAAATTCTATTATATTTGCATTAATTAATACTTAAAATTCCAATTTTTTATATAAAAGAATGAACAATCATCTTTATCAGTATATATTATTATTGGTGTAATATGTAATTAATGTTTTTTTGAATTTGCATATATAAAATTAATTTCATTGAAAGGGATATTAAATATAAGTTATATTCAATTGGTTAAAAATGTAATATATGCAAAAATATTATTTTAGTCATTAGCAGTTAGTAAATTTTTTTTTTATCATTATATTAATTTATTACATACTTGATGCATGATGAAATTTATTTATATTTCTATATTTTCGGAGTTAAAAAGTAGGGAAAAAAAAGAGTTACAGCACCCAGTATTCCCACGTTGTCCCCAACCGTAGTACTGACTGGGCCATCAGTGGCTTAACTTCGGAGATCGGACGGGTTCCGGTGCTTTTCACTGTGTATGGCCGTAACTTAAAATAGAGATTAAAATTTATTATTTAACAAATATTCACAAAAAATTAGATTCTCTTGATTGTATACGTAATGGGGAGGTCAGCAAATATCATCTAGTTATATAAATTTATTTTTTTCCTTGTACAACCGGTATCATCGAATATTTGATTATTATATCAGTTTTTCTCATTGTCAAAGGTATATGTGAATACTCTCTCCAACTATATTTGTACGTAAAAGATCTTTGTATACAATACGTGACCCAATTTTTAAAAATTATCAATTATTTCGAAATAGATCAAAAAAAATTACTTCTCATAATATGATAACTTTCTATTACCATTATTAAGACATAAATATTATTTATGTTCATTCATCAGAAACTTTACACATCAAATACTTTAAATACAAGTCAATCCGTCGGTAACTTTAATGATGACGACAGTATAACGACTATATTGTTATCCAATAGAGAAAAGTAAATGACTACAGTATCTTTACCAATGGCTTATTCAGCCAATCAAATTCGTAATAAGGTAATAAATAAATAACGATAGAACGATTATAGTAAGTATAATATCGAATAATGTGATCCTTTGAAATATTGGATAACAATAGGAACGACGTACATAGCGATTTGTTGAGCAAGTCAGCAAAAATCACCACAATTTTGTTTTACCGGGATTAACGATAATTTTCTTATATAAACTATGGTATTTGCGTATATATGTAATAGGAGCAGCAGCATCGGGAAGACGGGAAGACACATAACGATATTACGAATAAATGCGTTTCGGAAAATTTTAGAAATCCAACGTGGAAACACAAATCGAATGACAATAATACAATAATAAATAAACGATTAATAATAATAATATTATTATTACTTTGCTATAATTATTTTTGTTTTCATTTATAACCCGATATTGGCTTAAAATTTAATAATAAAATCGTCAAAAATCACGTTCAAATTCATAATTAAACGTCACCACCTCTATAATTATTGGCATTTAGGGGATAGTAACAGATAAATTCTTAAATCTCATTATAGTAAAAATTGTCAATAATCACGTTCAAGTTTATCGATCATTGAAATTATCATAATTTAACGTCACTACTTCTAAAACTATTGACATTTAGGGGATAGCAACAGATAAAGTCCTTAAATCTCATTAGTAATTCTCATAATTTATGTATTAAAAGCTCTATTTTACAAATGATCTATTTTCTGCTATATCTCTATTTCCATTTTCTATGGTAATTTACTTTCAAATAGTTCTTATAGTCTAAGTTTGATATTTTACAGTATTAGTAAAAAAACTATATTTTCACATGAATATTTTCACATAGCCACAATCGTCTATGATAAGTACAGTATTACGAATGATATCACGTGTTACCACAGCTGCGGTAACGGTAATTTACCGATAAATTTTGGTCCTTAAGTTTCCGGAGAAGTTTGTTATTTATTGCGTACTTTTTTTTGCCTTTAAATAAAACATTTGGTTTATTTCTTTCTTGTAATATAAGTATTTAAATTATATATATACTTGTTATTTGAAGACATGTTTCGATTTCAACAGAATTTAAAGAATCTTAAATCTATTGCTTTTGTCTCATCAATCTCATTAATGTATAAACAAAATCAACTTCCATCACATCTTTCGAGATTTCTTCTTTCAATTTCTGATTCCAGCAAAAAAATCACGCTCCCAAAAATTAATGATAATAAACTTCTTGCCTCAATTCTTACAGTTCCTAGTGATAGTCATAGATTTTATCGTTTTTATGGGGACAAAGCATATAATTATTATGCAGTAAGAGCATTAAAATTAAAACTTCCAAATGCAACTAGGAAGGAATTTGTAAAAATTACTGGTGTATTAGTTACAAGAAAATTTTTATCGGAAGTTGCAAAAGTTTGTGAATTAGATAAAATGATGTTGAGTTATAATAAAGCTGGTGTTAAATGTAATTTAGGAGAAATGATGGAAGCTTATTGTTCGGGAATGTTATTTAATGGTATGGAAGAAGAAATGATGAAATTTGCTTCAGATGTAGTGGATTATTATTTGAAAAATTACAATAAACATCGTATCACAAATAAAGTTATTTAAGAAGAATCTCTATAGAAAAATTTTCTGGAAAATTTATATTCTAGTTTAAAGCTCCGATATATGATAAAAAAAATTTTTTTTTATAGAGAACACGAAAAAAAAAATGTATAAATTACGCATACTTTCTCAGCGGGCCGATCGAAGGATTTATTTGTTTTATTATACTGTAGATATAAAAAATAATTTGGGATATATATTTTCTAATTTCAAAAATTTCTTTGTTATAAATTATTCTTCATATTAAAGAATTTTTAAGTATCTAAACAAAATATTTTTTCTTTCTTTTTTATCTCCTTAAAAAAAACAAGTATAAAATAATGTGCATCGTAACAACAAATTATGTGAATTAAACTGAATTATGGATGTTGAATTTCATATTCTATAATAATTCTTATTATGATTGTATAATGATATATTTATGATTTTAAAGTAAAATTTTTTTCTTATAAAAAAGATCATAGTTTATATGAAATTCCTAAGGTAGGGTCGGAAAAGTAGGTCCGGAAACTCAAGCGTCCAGAAAACACATGGAAAAAGGCGCGGACAAATTTTAATATTGCTGCTGTGCTGAACTAAGCACAATATTCTTATATGCTTATCAAGCTTTATTTCTCCGGCAAGTTATCCCTTCATCTGTAACGCGACAAATTTAAACATGAACTTAACGATTAATATTGTACTACAGTATTCGTTTTGTAGATTTAAATCTGATAATCTAATACATAGTAAATTTTGTTATTTATAGCTTATTATTTAGTATTAATAAATTATGGAATCGCCTTAAGAAATTTTTGTTATCGAAAGATACAAACCTAAGCTATTATAGCCGATTTAACCTTTCGGAATTATCTATCAAAAGCTGTGTATTTTTATAACTCATTAAGTAGGTTAGTCAGCATTATTAGGCATCCTGGTTGGAATGGATTTCACTAAAATCGAGATAATCGAAAAATTCGAATCGAATCTGTTTGAATCGATCACCAACTTTTTTTTTTTTGTCACGTAGTAAATTTCAAACACTAGAATCGATATTCACGTAGGTTTTTATGCAGGAAAAAGTAATGTACAGTAGTTATATTAAAGATTTACTGTTAGTCAAAATCATTGCTCCACAAAATGATCAGACATTTAGATTGTCATAACATCGACGGATCATCATTTATAAATGCAAGGGTAACTATAGATCTATGCATTTATTTCGATCGAA
This sequence comes from Rhizophagus sp. LPA8_4_AMF, assembly GCA_021464525.1. NCBI lineage: Eukaryota > Fungi > Glomeromycota > Glomeromycetes > Glomerales > Glomeraceae > Rhizophagus > Rhizophagus sp. LPA8_4_AMF. The sequence continues at coordinate 7,435 of JADRCO010002166.1, read as the reverse complement.
GTCACATACAAACTTTAAATCGTCACCCGAGGCACAGCATATTGAGGCACAGCATATTTCTCTCATCAAATGACGCAACTTTTAATGATAATGTTAAGATCCTAGTCATATAATCGCATTATTTCTTAACATGAGCGAGTCTTGTTTCTTGTATTAAAATATCTAGAAATTTAATATGGATACGTTCAAAGTACATTAACACTAATTGTTTAATAGCGGACCATCCCTTGCTGAACACAAGATGAGTTGTTTGAGTTGTTTCAAATTTGTAGGCAGATTATCAACAAGCAGAACCTCGATTCAATAATTAAATTATGGATTTGCTTAATTTCGGCATAATTTGTAAAACTCCGCAAGTCCGCATACATGCATGGTGAGGGTCAGATGCTTACCTTCATTAGGATATCTATTTCTAATTATCCTATCAATATAAATATTTGCAGGGATAATATTAATAATGAACAGGAAACATCCAATGATAAGTTTAATCGGCTATGAAACCCGATTGTTAATGTATCATAGATAACAAAATTTTTTTGAGCCACTTAGTTTAGGTTACGGATTTCGTTACATCGTAACAGGATTAAAATAATTAAAATAATTATTGGAAATGTATATTATCATGATTTTTAAATTTTTTTAATACTCTACATATGGATAAACAATCCATCCGATCAATTATTACAAATAATGAAGATGTCGATTTCATTATTATGATAACCAATTAAAAAAAAAATCTCTCTTAACAATTAGAGATAATTTTCTAAAAAAAGATTTTCGTAAATATTCTTACACATTTTTTTGTCAATAACTTATTTCTACGCCTACTTTTGTCAAAAGTAAGTTAACTATTGTAAAAGAACCAGTAATTTTTTTCGAAAGGAAATTATAGTGAAAAATATTTTAATCTTTAACTCATGATAACCAATAAACCCGAATTTGAAATTGAATTCATTACGAAACAACATGCGAAAAAATTTCCCCTACATTTTACGAGGCCACGTACAAATATTTTAGTACCCACGCTAATTTCCGGAATAATCGTGATAAAGATATATTATTTACGGAATAAAGAAAGTATTAAAGTTGTATATACACGGTCAATAATGTTTCTAAATCATAAGACAATAAATATATTTCTTTTAAGAAATAATGATGAAAAAAATTTTTCCATATTTTATTTCTGTTATAAACTCCAATAAAAAAAAAAGGTACAATTAATGATTTTTTATTGCTCAATAAACAGATAATATAAATAAAATATGCAACGGAGTATTCAAAAATGCAATCCAATTTATCTTAATATTTCTCATTATATACATTATTTATATTTAAAGGTAGTACGAATTTATGGAATCGATAGTCTTAATTCAAATAAAGAACATTTATGTATTAAATTTTCGTGTGACAGTTTTAAAAAAAGAAAATTTCTTTCGAGTTTTTTTTTTTGCATAAATTCTTATAATGACAACTTATCTGTTATTATTTTAAAACTGCGTTATGTTTTTCCCGACGAGTTAAATGAATGCACTTGTATGTTTGTTACTAGAAGTTTTACTTAGATTACATCTATTGCTTCATTTGACTTAGAAGAATTTAAATGGTAAATTAATAGGAAGTTACACCGAATTTTGTGCCGATCAATCCTACCTTGTTGGTCAAAGTGTTTGTATTAATTAAAATTTGTTAAAAAATTTGAAACGATGTAACCACAATAGCGAAATTATCTCAAATAATCTTTGTTTGTTATACATACTTACAAATTTTTACCTATATAAACACCAACATTGGTCTGCCTTTGTGAAAAAATTCTTCAGTTCCTTTAGGTCCAAAATAAAAATACATTCATTTTTTTTGATAAAAAGTGGAATATTATCATTTTTTTTGATAAAAAGTGTAATTCTTTCCTTCACTTCACATTTAAATCGCATTTTCCTTCTTTAACACCTTTTTAAATCAACAAAAATGAAATTTGCTTTCGCTGTTACCCTTTTATTAGCTATTGCTTCGGTCGCAAATGCTGCTGATACTGTAAAAGCTTTGGCACCAAGTAATTTTTGTCAAGATAGTGGACTCACTCCTGCTGATGGTACTCAGATCAAAAATCCTACTTGTGTCAGTCTCGAAATTGGTGAAATTCCCTCTGTCAATAACATGGTCTCGTGTATAATCACCAATCCAAAGAATGGTCAAGCAATTAAACGAAATACTGCATTCAACGTTGATGTAAAAATCGCAAACTTAGCCACTGGATTCTTTTCCGATCCAGCCGTGGACTATTATCAAATTCAACAAACTCTTGATAATAATAATATAATTCAAGGACATAGTCATATTACAATTCAAAAAATTAATGCAAATAATGTTCCAGATCCTAGAGTATTTGCGTTCTTCAAAGGATTGAATGAAGCAGCTATTAATGGTGTATTGACAGTAGCTGTTGAAAATGGACTTCCTCAAAGAGGTCTATATCGTATTTGCACGATGAACTCTTCAAATTCTCATCAACCCGTCGTTATGCCAGTTGCTCAAAGAGGTGCTCAAGACGACTGCATTAGAATTTTTGTCAATTAACATGACGAAGAAAGTAAATAACTAAAAAAGGTATAACCTGCCCAAATTTTAGTTAAATGTGCATTTTTTTTAATAGACAGATTTGTAAATTTTTTTAAAAATTTTTTGGCAAGTCTAAAAAATAAATGAATTTACAAAATATCAATTAATTTTTTCTTTATTATTTAGTATATTTAGTTTTATTTTAATTCTTTAGATAAGATTAAATAAAAATTAGTAATTTAATTAATTTTTGGGCTTTTTCTTCTTTTGTAATTTACAAAGTGTTATAATATAATAAATGTGAATTTAGATATAATCGAATTTTTCCTTTTTCTTTTTTTCTCCGCCAATGTATAATAAATAATATATAGTCTGGAATTTAGACGATTGTGTTTTTACTATATATTTTAAAATAATAAATAATAATTTAAAATTTTTTAACATTATTTGATAATTATTTTTTTTTTTTGATTTTTTTCTTAAAATTTACGATTAATCGCAGCGAGTATTGTTTATTACGTGATGGTTTATAAACAATTAACTTTAAATGATAATTTAATTGTTAATATGCATATATGTTTATTGTAATAATCAAATTTGTGTAACCATTAGAAAATTCATTCTTTTGTATTTCGTAATTGTTAATGACAAAAAAATAAACAGTTGATTCGTTGTCCGATACAGTAAAAAGAAGTTCTTTATATAGAATTAATTAAATTACTAAAATTTTTATAACAAAGGAAGATTTTAATTGTTCTGTTAATCATAATAAATTACATTTGTTATAAATAGAATTATTACACAGATCTCAACAAACCGATTAAGATAACAAAACTATACCTTACTATAAAGTTATTGTGTAAAAATTATCTCATTCAAAATTAAGACTAACGATTCGATGATTTCTTCTCAAGAGAGAAAATCTTAATTATAACAATAAAAAAAGAACAAAGAAAAAAAAAAAAAATTAGAATTTATTACATTAAATAGTTCCGTCTTTTTTTTTTTTTTGTGCCCATATTATTTGCTAATAATATTACTAACATTATTGAATATAAATTTAAATATTATGATAAAAATTATTTACAAATACTAATCTTTTTTTTCAAAAATTACCCTGTTTCAAATACAAATACAAAAAATGAACACATGTACACATGATTATCCCAAAATAACGTAAGTGATTGTCAACTTCTGAAACGAATAATTTATTTAATGGTAAATTAATGTTTGTCAAATTTGATTTTGCGCATAGATATATCTAATCTAGAACATATTAAATTTAATTAATAATCTTTTAAAACGAAAAACTCGCATTTTTTCGGTATAGAGTTATTAGAGTAGTATCGAAGATTCTGCAAATAGATGATATTCAGGAAAAAAAAGATCATGGGAATTAATTAATAAGATAACTATAATTAAAGACTATCCCAAATTAAGAAAAAAAAATCTATCTAACGTGCATACGGTCGAAACTCTGAAACTGCATATGTTACGAATCATTAAATAAATTCAACAATCATATCGGAATCGCCCCCATTAATTAAAATGTTGTTTTATGACGTTTGTTTTTCTCTGTAATTTTTTTATAAAATTTGTGAAAATGTTTTGCTTTGTTATATAAAATATCTTTTCATGTACTGTACTTTGAACATTGTGACAATTATAACGATCATAATTGGTCTTTAATCTCCTCTCTAAATTGATACATTAGTCATAGTCCTCATAGTCCGTGGTAATTAAGTCACAAAATGCCCGTCTAAAACTGTCTCTAACCCCGTAAATTTATATTCCATAAATGTTAAGTATCATAATCACGGAATTTTAATTGTAAAAAAATGGAAAAAGTCAGATTGCTTAGCCCAACCAGTTGTGATACACTGAATCATAAACATAATCATACGTATTTGCATTTTTTTTTATGCTTTTAATTATTATTTTTACGTAACAACATATTAATTATTATTCACTTTTGACAAATCCACTCATCAATCCTTCACATTTAATTTAAAGGTTAAGATTAGGTTAGGCTATAATGTTTTAGAAATACAAACTCCGCTAAAAGGATTTCTCATATCATTTTTGCACTTTTAAAATCTTAATGTACGAGGTCGTGAAAATTTCGATTCGAAATTTGTCTTTTATTTCAAATTTTGTCTTTAAAAAATAATATAATTTTAACAAATATCAATGAAGATTATTTTCTTGGTCTTTTAAAAAAGTTATTTAATAAACGATCATATTTTAAAGTTTAACCGATTGTATAGATTTTTCAGTAAAATATTAATAAGATACAAATATCTTTGGTACATCGAGGTATAAGAATCGGTACGTTCATGATTGTAATAATGTAATCAATTACTTTATGAATGAATAAAAATATCGGCTTCCTACTGTTCGATAAGTCAGTCATAAGTGTATTCATTGTAAAACTAATATGCCAATAGTAGCGAATCGACAATCGATTAATGTGAAAAAAATCTCAATCTAACATGAATAAGTGTAGCTTATAATAAACCTTCCTTTAAATTTACCAAATTATTGTAAATTAACATACTTATAATAGCATATGTACCTTTTTTTTTAATAGACATATGTTGTATATTGTATATATACAGCATGGAACGATCTTTATTAAGGTATTATTATTATACGTAAATTCTTCCAAACTAATATTTAAATATCAAAATTTTAAATCATTGAAAATAAAAAAGAACTTCATATTTCTGAATCTTATATATAAATATAAAGTCTTCGAAAGCTAGGATACGACAATTTTTCGCGTAATGCAAAATAATAGATAATAATCACATCGTAAGTTTTAGCGCAAATATCATGTGCTCCTAATATTATATGATCTTTCATTTTCAAGTTTTGTAGAGGTTTTGCCTTCATAAAATTGGAACGAGTTACTTGATTATAGAGAGATTATCTGTCATGATCTTAGTTTAGCATTGATCAATTGTTAATTATTGGTTGATGAAATTCAAACATCGAGAGATTCTCGCATGCAATTGAGAAGAAATTGTTACAAGAAAATATAATTAGTAATTAATGACAAAATATTAAAAAAGTTGGTCGACTAATTGATTGTTCTATCAAAGATGATGTAATTAATGTAATTAAGTGTTTAGAAATTAGCCAAAAAATTATTTCATCAACACTACCAGAATCGTGAAATAATAGAAGTACGGTATTTCGAAATAAAATTAAAAATAAAAATAACATTTTTCTGCAATCTCCACTTGACATATTAAAGGATTATTTAATACATAAACACATAAACAATGTTTTGGTAACTTATTAATTAATAAAGTTATAATTAATGCATTTAATATTAGTTGAAAAATTTAACGATCAATGTTCCATTTTTGGTAATCTTTTCGTATTATTAAATTTTGTTGTCAATTATTTTTGGAAAAACAATGTACGATAAATTTATATTAATATCTTTATTTGGATAGTAATTTCTTATACCAACACTTTTATGGAAAATTCCTAATTTCCAAACTGGTAATACTGGTTTATGATTGGTTATTAAATCATTCACTACGTTATCATTTTCATAATGAATTATTACTTTATAAATTTTATAAATGAAATAATACATGTATGATTTTAACCCGATGTTGAGTTACATTTTTTTTACCTAAGAATTATCTAGCTTTTTTTTAGTTCATACGATATGTACATGTGATAACAAAATTAATTTTCGTCTTTTATAGCTCCATTGGTCTAAATAAAGTATAGAATAAATTTCCTTTATAATCTTTATTTTTTCCATAAAGAACATTTAAATATGCACGATTTTCTTTGTTAATCATCTTAGTTATGATGCATTTGTTACACGAAGTAATATTTAAGGCGCAGCAAAGCAGGGATTAATTAAAATTAGGCGGTGCCGAAACATTACGTTAGTAATATTATATTACATCACAAAATGTCGAACCGTCACAATGTCAAATTGCCGAATTGATATAACCCTTGCGGCGATTCGGCAATTTTGGCATTACACCGTGTATTGCCGAATTACCATGGGTTAATTCAACACGAAAAATTATTTTAGCAAATCAGAAACAAAATCTCTCTAAAATGAAAGTTTAATGTTTCTTTTGTAAAATATTAAAGTATAAAATTTCATTAAACTTCAGTTGTCAGAAAAAAAAAAAATATTAATTATAAATATTTATGTCACAACCATCATCGATGTTTTTTTTCTTAAAATATAACTATTAAATACCCTAAATACTAACTTTAAACACAACGCGTGATAAAATCAATTGCAAATTACTTATCTAAAAAATTTTCATATATTAGTATATTACTACAACTATACTCTGTGTTCCTAATATAATTATAGGTGGAATTGCTATGATATACCAGGGACCCGTAAAAATTTTTTTCGACTTAAGTGAAAATTTCTTTAAAATTTCGATTTTGGTCAGAATTAAAACTTCGTCGATTCTGACTGGAATTAAGATAACCACGTGTTCATTTTACCACAAAATTCTTTAATCACATGATTATTTTTGGATATAAATTTAATAAATAAATTGTAATCTACATATCATACACTCCCGCGCAAAAAGTTTAGGACCACTCTATTTTTAATTATATTAAATAAAATTTTATTCTTATTTATATAAGTTTTTTTAAAAAAAATTCTTTACATTGTAATTTCTTAAATAATATAAAAAAATTATCATTTGATATTTATAAATCACATAATACAAGGTTTTTTTTTAATAGTGAATTTTTAACTTTTCAACCAGAATGATTACAAAACAAACAAATATAAAGTTAAAATAGTTGGCTAAAAATAAGATTATATTTCAAATTTCATAAAAATCGAATCAGTAGTTATTGAGAAATTAGCTAT